>PVHY01031544.1:0-12584 GCA_004024945.1 Uropsilus gracilis | reverse complement strand
AGATAGATAGATAGATAGATAGATAGATAGATAGATAGATAGATAGATAGATAGATAGATAGATAGATAGATAGATAGACAGATAAATAGATAGAGTAAATACGAAGATGACTAAAGCAAAGAGAATGACAGACAATTGGTGAATCTAGGTAATGGCTTTATGGGTGTCCACTGTACTTTATTTTAACTTGTCTGTAACTTAGAAAAGCTTCAAAATGAAGAAGATGGGGAAACAACAATCTCAGCAATAGATAAATAAACAGCATCAAAACTTAGGAGTTCAGGGCCAGGGATGATGGCGCATGCCTGTAGGTGACAGCCTAGGAAGCCACAGCCAGGGCCAGGGATCGCAGTTTGAGTCCTGCCGGGAGCACATAGCGAGACCTAGTCCCAAAAAAATAGCTGGGTGTGGTGGCGCATGCCTGTAATCCCAACTACCTGGGAAGCTGAGGCTGGGGATTGCTTGAGTCTCTGGTACCCCGGGCAACATGAGCCTGAGGTTCCACGGGCAAAAATAGCAAGACTAGTCTCAAAAAGAAAAAAAAAAGAAAAAGAAAGTTGAGAACCAAAGCAGAGAGCTCCAGAGAAACCATTTTCTTTCTTTTCTTCTCTAATTAAAAAATAGGCTGGGCGCAATGGTGCATGTCTGTAATCCACATGCTGGGAGGCAAGAGGCCTGGGATCACTTGAGTTCGCAGGTTCTAGACAACCCCGGGCAACCTGGTTCTCGAAAAAGCAGCCAGGCGCAGTGGCAGGTGCCTGTAATCCCAGCTACATGGGAGGCTGAGGCTGGGAATTGCTTGAGTTCACAGAATCAGGACTATCCCAGGCAAAAGTGAGACCTAGTCTCAAAAAAAAAAAAAAAGAGAGAGAAAAAACATACTTCTGATACAAGTTGTGCCAAGTGATGTAGGGATCTTTATGTCTACATAATGATAAGGGAAAACATCAAAAACAGCGATGATGATGGTCTTCACAGCACCCACAAGGGCATTCATGATTGACTTTCAACTCAACCCCAAGTTGGATCAAACCAAGAAGCCGTAGGCAGAAGACAGGAAAAAGGACCACCAGGCCCACACTCAGCTGTGAGGGGTTCATGTACCAAGACCAGCCAGTCCCTGCCAGGACAACCTCTGCTCTTGAATTTGCATTTCAATAGACTCAGCCATGTCCTTCCCCCTTTGCCCACTCCTGGACCAGTAAAATTCAACTTCTTTGTTTTCACTCCACTCCCTAAAAATAAACTCTGCAACTGAACACTTCATGTCAAAATGCAGGTGTTGCAGTCACTGGTTTCTCCACGCAACAAGCAGCCGGCCCCTTGGCTCAGCATCAAAACAGTAAAATTATTTTTATTAAAAAAAAGAACGCACTAGAGAGGGAAACTTAGCCAAGTCCATAGATGCTCCATTTTTGCAGCTTCCTGTGAATCGATAATTATTACAAATGAAACTTATTGTAAATTGGCCTCCCAAATTTATATCCTGATTAAAAAATAATATAGTAACTGTGATAACACATGCAGGTTTTTTTTTTTTAGTAAGTCTGTGGGAGTTCCTGCTAATCAAATATTTAATCCAGCCTCATTTGAGTCAAAAAAAAATTTTAAATGCTTCCAATACAAATCCATGCTTTTGGGCCAGGCGTGGTGGCGCGGGCCTTTAATCCCAGCCTGGGAAGGGACTCCAAGACTAGGAAGACTAGGAATCGCTTGAGTCCATGGATCAAAACCTGCCGGGGGCAACATAGTAAGACCTAGTCTCAAAAAATACCTGGGCGTGGTGGCAGTGCCTGTAATCCCAGCTACCTGGGAGGCTGAGGTTGGGGATTGCTTAAGTACATGGTAACGCAGGCAACGTGAGTCTGCGGTTCCCCGGGCAACAGAGCAAGACTTAGTGTCCCAAAAAATAAAAAATAAATAAATCCTTGCTCTTGGGAACATGGTATTTTCATCTTTGTAAATGGCACAGGGCAAATAAGGGAGGGAGGGAGGGAGGAAGACCCTGGACCTGTACTGAGCACTCTTCAGGGAGGCTCCACTCAGTGCCCAGGCACGGAGGCCGTGAGGAAAGAGATGGTGGCTCCTGCACACTTCCAGATGGTTCATCCTGAGAAGGGAGCTCCCCCGGTCACTCCCTAGAGCCAGCACATCCACCAACCCCTCAGCGAGGCGCTCGGGCACAAGTCAGGAGCATCCCTTTCTAGACCACGGTGCCACTTTCCTTCCACCAAAGCTCTCTGCTGCGCACCGAGCCCCCAGTTCTTTTCCATGGAAACCTCAGAGGCAAAACGACCTTCCTCATGCAAACTGGTCCAGCCACGATGGAGAGCAGCGGAGGACCCTCAAGCTACTGAAAATGGCATGACCATTCGACCCAGCAATCCCACTTGTGGGAATCTCCCCGAAAGGATACAAAACTACTCATTCATAAGGATACTTGTACCCGGATGTTTAGTGCAGCACGATTGACTAGTGTAGCCAGGATATGGAGATGACCCAAATGCCTGAAAACAGACAAACGGATCAGAAAGTTGTGGTACATGTACACAATGGAATAGTACGCATCCATCAAAATAGACAAGCTTGTCATTCGCAGCAACATGGCTGGCGCTAGAGGGAAACATGTTAGCAGAAAAAAGTCAAAAAGAAAAAGAGAGATACGGGATGGCCTCACTTTTTTTTTTTTAATAAAATGTTATTTATTAATTTTTATTCTTTTTTTTTCTTTTGTACCCCGGGGCTTTCCCACTTCCTAACACCTGCTAACCAGGGGATGGTCACACTTATATGAGGGATGTAGGGAAAACAAGCAAATGGACAAGAAAAATGGAAAACTGCCAAAAGAACTGAAGCATAGAGCGAGCGAGGAGGAGGAGGGTAAAACCTGGGAGGGATGGGCACAGGAGATTAAGATGGTGCACGGGTGATAGGAGAGTCTTAGGGTAGACAATGATGTATTAAATATATATGTGTGTGCAATCGATAAAAAAAGACTTAATAAAAAAATAACCTTCCTCCACCATTACTGCCCGCTACATCTAACAACAGCCTCTCGAAACGTGAACAAAGCTTAGGCTGCTGGTCAAGGAAGGTACCCAGCATGCACGGGCTCCAAAGGAAGACCACAAAGGGCAACAGCGCATGGCAGCTACTGCAGACGCTACCAGCAGCAGAGGGCCTCATAAAGGATGCGGACACGCAAGATCCTAAAAGCCGTCAGAGCCAGCAGCGCCCAGGTCTGGTTGTGATCCTTAAGTGACCCTGTCATGGCCGAGGGAGGCATCTGGTCAAGGCGATGACGGACGAAAGACAGGCTAGTGCTGAGGGGCGTCTCTTCCCTGGACTCGAGGCCACTGGGACACATACCCTCCACTGTTGACTGACCTGGTCCAGTGCGTTCAGATGCTTCAGGCTTTGTCTGCTGCTACTGCTACGTTCTCTGCTGGTTGAGAGATGCCTGAAGACTCTTCTCCCTGCTTCCATCTCCAGCCTCACCTCTTGCATTCCAGCTCCCAGCAGTGAAGGCCCTGCCCTAAGCAGCTCCTGCCCGCCCTGCCTTCTCCCCACCTGAAGCTCACTGTTGCCACTTGACTACACTCCCAGAAGCCTCCATAATAATGCTAACCCTGAGCGCACGCCCAGGTCCTGGCCCCAGCATGGCCTGGGGGCGGCGGGAGGGGGTCACTGCCAGCCCCAGGTCCTCTTCTGTGAGAAACTGGCTCAGGGAGCACAGGCTACATGTAGTCAGGAGATGGAGGGCAACGTGCTGCTCAGGGCAGCCGAAATCTTAACTGGGGGAGGAGCGCTGCCCTTTCGAGCTCCCAGCTTGCAGCTAGGAGGATGTCTCCTCCCAGCACTGCTAGTTTGGAAGAGCTCAGAGGTGAACCCCTGAGCAGCGGAGCCATTTGGAGGGAAGGCACTAAACTACAGGAAGCAGAAGCGGAAGAAGCCTGGGGTTCTCCTTCCTTTGCTTACAGGTCCTTGGGGCAACACAACACACTGTCTGAGCTTAAGCCTTTGCCAAGTAGGAAAGTTAGTATCACTGGTAAAAGGAGCTTGCAGCCGGGCACGGTGGCTCGTGCCTGAAAGCTTCAGCCTATGAAGTGGCCGGGGTTAGGGATCGCGGTTCGAGTCCCGCCTGGGGCCTGTAGTGAGACCTAGTTCCAAGAAAATAGCTGGGCGTGGTGGCGCGCACCCCAGCTATCTGGGAAGCTGAGGCTATCTGGGAAGCTGAGGCTGGGGATTGATTGAGTCTGTGGTACCCCGAGCAACATGAGCCTGCGGTTCCACAGGCAAAAACAGTGAGACCTAGTCTCAAAAAAAAAAAAAAAGAGGAGCTCACAAACCTAAATAACCAGACTCCTATGTGGTGTGAGAGAACACAATAGACTGAGCACATACACCACGCAGCAGACCTACTGGAGGGCAGATTATTTTAATTGGTGCAATAAGTGCCCTCCCCGTGAAATAAAGGAAGAAATGAGTAAAACAAGTCAAGGGAAATTATTAGGATGAAAAATATTGTGTCCAAATAAAAAGCACAACATGAGCGATAAAAGATAAAAATAAAGCAATGCAATCAAAGTTCAAAGACAGGAATTCTGCAAGAAGGGAGCAAAAATGGCGATCAGTTCGGTGATAAAGAAGATAAAAGCAGAGGTTTCAGTCTCTGAATAATAGGGAAGGAGAAAGGAGGGGAGAACAAATACAAAAGAAAAGGAAATATCTGAAGAAAATTAAGATCCCAGAATTAAAATGAGATGAAAGACCTCATTTTAAAACACTTGTAAAGGACCCAAAGAGAAAAAGACCCACACCAAGGCACATTATAGTAAAATTTAAGAATGCTGAGATCAGCCAGGCACGGTGGCTCATGCCTGTAAGCTTCAGCCTAGGAAGCGGCCGGGGCTAGGGATCACGCTTCGAGTCCTGCCTGGGTCACGTAGTGAGACCTAGTTCCAAAAAATTATAGCTGGGCGTGGTGGCGCACACCTGTAATTCCAGCTACCTGGAAAGCTGAGGCTGGAGATTGCTTGAGTCTGTGGTACCCCGGGCAAAAATAGCAAGACTTAGTCTCAAAAAAAAAAAAAAGAATGCTGAGATGGAAAACAAATACTAAAAGAGCAAGAATCAGATTGACATCAGATTTTCCAACCGCAACACCAAAACAAAAAGACAATGGAGTGTTTTTTCAAAACACTGACAGAAAAGAACTTTAAACACAGAATTATGAAAGGCGAGGGCACAGAGAAGATGGTTTCAGGCAGGAAAAGTCACTAAGGTTTACCCCACAAAAGCTCACTCCAAAAGCTCTCATGCAGGAAGCGCTCAAAATAGCAAATGCTATGGAACAGGATATATGAGAAATACGGCCGTCCAGTAACCCAGCAAGGTTTGCTGCCTAAGACCAACATAAACAGACAGAATTTTCAAAATTCCAAAATTAAAACATTAAACCGTGGCAACACAACTGGGATGAGCGTGTCAGAGAAAGAGCCCTGCCTGGGAAGGATCTACTAACAGAGACATGTGTCACAACAGGGCAAGTATGGAATCCATACATTGAAGAAAGGACTACAGAAAAAATAAATTTGGATCTTAAGAGCAACCCCTGTGGCAAAGGTAGAATCTGTTTGGTGGGGTTTTTTTGGTGACTAGGTCTCGCTATTTTTGCCCGTGGAACCGCAGGCTCTCGTTGCCCGGGGTACCACAGACTCAAGCAATCCCCAGCCTCAGCTTCCCAGGTAGCTGGGATTACAGGTGCACACCACCATGCCAGCTATTTTTTTGGAACTAGGTCTCACTACGGGCCCCAGGCGGGACTCGAACCACGATCCCTAGCCCCAGCCGCGTCCTAGGCTGAAGCTTACAGGCACGAGCCACTGTGCCCAGCCCAGAATCTGTTTTAAATGACAAGAAAAATATAATTATACATTAGAGTGCTGGGGGAAAATTCTAAAAAAGGAAAAATGTTAGAAATAACTCATAATAAAACAATGATTACAAGTGTAAATGAATTAAATTCACCAATTGAAAGGTATCTCCGCTTGCTACAAGTAATATATTGTTTATAATAAGCAATTAGACAAACAAAGATTAAGAAAGAGGATGAAAACAGATGTCCCAAGTTGGGCACGGTGGTGTGCACCTGTAATCCCTGCTATCTGGGAGGCTGAGGCTGGGGATCATTTGCATCTGCAGGTTCGAGACAACCCTAGGCAACATAGTGAGACAGTCTCCAAAAAAAAAAAAAAAAGGAAAAAGATGTTCCAAATAAACATGAACCAAATGAAAACTGGAGGCTCAAACTCAGTATTTGATAACACAGAATTAAAAGTTATAAAACAAATCATAGCAAACAAAGATGAGTGATACCCACTCTAGAGAAACAAAAGAATGAATGACAGAATCTTTCATATTCTATATACCTAACAAAATAGCTGTATGCATCCTCTACCAGAAAGCAAGAACTGAAAGAAGGGCAGGAAAGGAAAGACACCTACAAATACAAATAAATATTTTAGCCGACTCTTCTGAGAAACTTCTAGAACAGGTAGACAAAAGTAACGCAGAAATGTCAATCTGAATAGTGTATTAAAAATGCTCAAGCAAGTAAATACAGAGAGCTCTATACCCTAACAGAACAGGTGATCATTCTCAACCTTTAATTAGAAGTCATATGCAGGGCTAAAATCTCAATGCATTCCAAGGAATTAAACGTCACGGAGACTATTTATTCCAATTATACAATTCAAAAAACAGTAGCCAAAATAGCTTTCTTAAAAAACTGCATGTGAAGGCTAGGCGTGGTAGCGTGCACCTGTAATCCAAGCGCTGTGAGGCAAGAGCCCAGGGATCGCTTGAGTTCATGGGTTTGAGACTATCCCAGGTAACATAGTGAGACCTGGTCTCGAAAAAGCAGCTGGGCATGGTGGTGCACGCCTATAATCCCAGCTACCCGGGAGTCTAAGACTGAAGATCACTTGAGTCCGTGGGATCGGGACTACCCCGGGCAACACAGCGAGGCCTAGTCTCAAAAAATAAAAGACTGCATATGGCTAGAATGTAGATGAAAAGGATAAATATATTTTAAATAAATTTAAAATAAGTCTTTCAATTACACAGAACTGAGTGACAACAGAAATAAAAACCGTCACATTTGGAAGACGCAGCTCAAGTATTCATTGCTCAGAGGAAAACATTTATCTTTAACCTAAATCCTCGGTTCATTCTGCAATGCTGAAATAAGCCAGTGCTTCCCTGAAAGTGACTGAGATAGAACATGGAGCACCGTGAGAAGAAAAGCTCTCACAGAATGGACAAGCATCTCCCCATTGGGCTGCGGGGCCCTTGGGATTTCTGAGAGAAGATATGATGTCAAAAAATAGAAGCCTAATAGGCCCACCCACCTGTAGAGCAGCTCCCACATGCCTATCGGAACTGTTAACCTAAAGCTACTCCAGATCAGGAAAAACAACATGGCGCCCAGGAACATGGACCCCTGGAAGTCTACAGCCTTTGGGT
Organism: Uropsilus gracilis; assembly: GCA_004024945.1. Taxonomy (NCBI): domain Eukaryota; kingdom Metazoa; phylum Chordata; class Mammalia; order Eulipotyphla; family Talpidae; genus Uropsilus; species Uropsilus gracilis. Next base: position 5,056 of record PVHY01031544.1, on the reverse strand, counting down.
CCTTCACTGAACTGGATGAATCAGCAGACCCAGAAATCAAGTCTCCTGAATTTCCACCAAGATCCGGGTACCGCTGCTCTCATACTTCCATCAGCACCAAGAACAAGTCCTACCCCCATGGGAGATCAAAACACTCCCCCTCCACCCGTTATGATAGCTGAGAAAAAAACATGTGTACACAAGTACCTGGTAGGGCAAGTCAGCCATCCTTAAATAAGTTTCCATTTTCAAACAGAAAGGAGACAGACTGGGAACACCATTATTAGGTCTTGCAAACTGATGCAAAATAATAGCATCTTTGGAGTCAATCTCTTGCTGTTTCCTGTCAAAACCAAAAACAGAAATAAAGAACAATCCATGTGTTATACATTCAGTTCCTGGGTTCCCCCAGAGGTTCTTGGGGAGGTGAAGCTCCTTGATGAACAGGCACTTAGAGTGGAAGCTTAACCTAAACTCCGGAGACCTTCACAAACTCTGCCATGACCACGACTCCAAGGGTTCAGAAAAGTAAATCCACGTTCATCTCCTGTTACTGGAAGCCTAGGGCAGAGAGAGAGAAATTTCTACCTCTTCTCCAGCTGGCTAGGGACAAGGTAGATGGATAAAAATGATACTCGGTGCTTACTATGTCAGGCGTTGTTCTGAGAGTTTCAGGGGCATAATCTCATTGTATTATCACAATAGTAGGTATTATTGGTATCTGTATTTTGCAGATGAGGAAACTGAGGCATGAAGTGGTTAGCTTGTCCACAGTCACAGTGTTGCTTAAAAGCAGAATCTGGAATGAAGCAGGCAGTCAGTCTACCATCCTGACTACTAGCTTTTACCATCAAAAAGACTGTTCACCCACAGGACCCTGGAATAACAGGGCGGATTCACCCTGCCATGAGCCAAGTCTACAGGAAAGCTAAGACTATAGACTTTGTCCTTTCACCTCAACTAGGCTTCTGAGCTCTCTTCATTTTCTCTGCCTCCACAGGCCCTCAGTTTCACCACACAGCAAGTACCCTTAGTATCCCTGCTGGTCGCTTTCTTCTAGCTCACCCAGGCCGCCATCTTTCCTTCTGGCTGTTGGTTAGGGAGAACTTTCCAGTAGTCACCATGTGGTAGTAGGAACAAATGCTGGATTCCATGTGTAGACACCTGGGGTCACTCTGCACCCTGCTTCCTATTGGCCATGTCACGGTGGGCCTCTCTCCTCCTCTCACAGAGAAACAATAGTGCCTAAATTATCGTGAGGATTAAATACTGTCTGGAGATTTGGTAAACTGGCAAGCTTCGGGTACGAGTGGCCCAAGCGATTCTTGTTCAAAGACAGGGTCTTTCCCCTTCAGGAAAGATTCTCATCATTCCTCACAGTCCTGGCTGTGACCACCTTTCCAGAACACTTTGTCATTTCCATCTTCAACTCAACCCCAGTTTCCCAACCTGCTGAAGCTCATTCTTGCCGCTGGCCTGCCTGGAGCCTCTGGTTACCCATCTTTCTAAGCTAAGGCCACGTCTTCCTCCACCAGACCAAGCAAGGGCAGGCTCTTTGCGTCATCTTCACACAAGAGACGCTCTCTACTCGCTATCTGCTTTCTGTGAGTAAAGCAAACTCTTCTGGAGTGACTGCCAGAGCACCCACTCTACTTAGAGTCAAGAATGACTCATTTGGATCATACTAGTCATAGGAATGTCTTAAAGTGCTGCTTTCCCGCAATATTTGCTTAAAAGGGGTTTATTTAGATGAATTGTTTAGGAGATCAGATATTAAAATTAAGCAGCCATTTAGACCATGTCTCTACACAGTGCAAAGTGCCCATGTGACAATTAAGAAGCTGGTTTTGTCTAGTCAGATAATTCATGTACAGAATGGCATTTTCATGTCAATTAGCTGGGCAAACTTTTAAGGACTGAAAGGAGAAGAGATTAACTATCCTCTACTCCACAGACCAGAACAATCGAATTACATCGGTTAACTTGGACCACGTCTTAACAAAATAAATGCTAACTATGTGACTAGCATAGGTTTAACTCATACAAAATAACCTATTTCTTTCTGATAGTAACACTCCAAGTGGAGCCTGTCACCATTTACATTTAGCATATGACACTATACTTACATTTCATGGTAAACAAGGAAACTGAAGTTCAGAGGTTAAATAGCTTGCCCAAGTTACTTATTAAGTTAAATACCAATTCATGATAAAGTGATTGATACTTCCATTCCCAAGCTCTTAAGCACTTCAACTACATCCAAATGAGCAAACCTTAGGCAATTTTATTAAACTAGTTTTAACTCAGACAACTTAGCCTGGAACCTGGAACTTAATGATGAAAGTTTATAATAGCTTTGATAACCAACTTTTGCCGAATGTCTATGTCAAACTCTAGGTTAAGCATAGATGTGTTGGATGTGTTAGTCTGTTTATATCTACTCTCCAATGGAGGCTTCTATTATCCCATTTCACATTTTTTTTTTTTTTGAGACTAGGTCTCGCTATTTTTGCCCGTGGAACCGCAGGCTCTCGTTGCCCGGGGTACCACAGACTCAAGTAATTCCCAGCCTCAGCTTCCCAGGTAGCTGGGATTACAGGCGCACACCACCACGCCCAGCTATTTTTTTGGAACTAGGTCTCGCTATGGGCCCCAGGTGGGACTTGAACCGCGATCCCTAGCCCCAGCCACTTCATAGGCTGAAGTTTACAGGCACGAGCCATCGTGCCCGGCCCCATTTTCACAGATGAGATAACTTAGCATCCAAAGGTCATATGACTGGCTGAAGGCAGGGTAAATTTGAATCAATCTGGATTCCTCTACACATCAGGAACTCTCTCCCACTGAGGATCAGAAGAGTAAGTAAGCTGTTCCCTGGATGGTAATATTTTATAAAGAGGCCTTAGAACGAGGGGGACAGAAAGGAACCCCCAGAGAGCAGCAGACTAGTCACTACTCCTGTGGCACGAGGTCTCACAGATGCCAACATGTGTGCACAGCGCTGGGCTGTGAGTGCTTGACGCTGGATTCTGACCCAGGAATTGCTCCAATTCCCTAAACGAAGCTCTCTAGGACAGCTGAGCCGTAGAGCCAGAGTGCCTAGAGCATGACTGAGCTACCAATAGGTAACTCTTGGCATGTAACCTGCAAACATTTCTAATGCCAAATGGAACTTAAGAGAGCAGTTGGGCCGGGCACGGTGGCATGTGCCTGTAATCCCAGCCTTGGGAGGCTGAGGCCAGGGATCGCTTGAGTCCATGGGTTCAAGACTACCCCAGCAACATAGCAAGACCTGATCTCAAAAAAACAGCCGGGCGTGGTGGCGGGCACCTGTAATCCTAGCCTTGGGAGGCTGAGACTAGGGAGCACTTGAGTCCGCGCGTTCGAGACTACCCCGGGCAACATAACGAGACCTAGTCTCTAAAAAAAAATTTTTTAAATAATAAATAATAAAAGCAAGCTGTTGAGCTACTTCCACTCAGGGAGAATAAAGTCAACAACGGAGACTATATTCTTTTAAAATATTGTGGTGGAAAAAAAAATGGATAAGATCTAAAATATCTACTGCGGTTCAACTCATGAATTAAACTCCTAAATAATTCTCTTTGGCCAACTTGACAGCAAAAAGTCCAAGGAGGGTGATCAAAACCTTTACAGCTACCGGAGAACTAAAGCAGGATAGCATTTCAGCGGGTGTTGCCTGTTCCTCGTATTTCAGATTATTTTGTGTTTTACCTAAGCTACACGAACAACAGGTGCTGATGCCACCGAAAGGGGAGGTTCCCCTATAACCTTTTGAATCTCAGACCCTGACTTGCCTCAGTCTTTCTCACCCTTCAACGCCCCGACTGTCAGAAATGTAAGCCCCTGTCAGAGACCTGTCTTCCCACAGCCTGCCAGGTTCTCCACACTCCTCATGCTCTTACCCAGAAGAACTTCTCTGAGAGTTCTTAGGAGAGAGCCAGAGAAAGTGCAGGCTCCAGGAACGCACATCCCCGGATTCCAGGTCAATCCTACCCCTCTCACGTGCTCTTGAGCAAGTTCCTCGACCTCCCTGGCCTGGACTTGCCTCATCTATGAAATGGGGCTGAGGCACCCACCAGCAGCTGTGAAGACCAAACGCGATCCAGCACATTAAGGACTGAGAAGCAGTCCCCGGTAAGAGCGCAAAGGGAGCAGCCATTTTATTTGCGGCCTAGCTGGCTGTTCTCACACAACATCAACATTTTCCACGAAACCAAAGTGTACAAGCCAAGGATGAATCCTTCCTTCAGCCAGATTCATCCTTGCAGGCAGTCCCCTCAGAGAAGGGCCCCTGTGGAGCAGAGAACTCGCCCTGCCCTGTAGGCAGTGACCACACCTCCAGGGTGTGGCCTGCTCCCAGGGTGAGCTCTGAGATGCTGCTGCTTCTGCAAGGTCATCTAAGCAAGGCTGGCTGTGCCTGGTCCTTCCAGAAAGTGGGAAACTAGTGAGAAGCCACAGGGTCCAGGATCCTCAAAAGGTCTTTCAAAACCAGGAGGCTACCATTCCCAGGGCCATACGGATGTCTCGCTCTCTCCTGTCCCTTGAAACCCAACTTCAAAGAAAGTTCTAAAAGGAGCAAAACTACAAAACACCCCAGGGAGAATCCGCTTAATAATTGTTATTTAGTTCAGCCAAGCCAGGACTCCAGGAGCTCGTTCCAGGGCTGCTGAGCTTAGTACAAAATTCCCAGCGATGGGCACAGACTGCAAGTCCGTGCGTCGCCTGGGAAATACCGTTTGTCCACCGTGTCAAAAGCAGAGCCACTCAGATGCCCAAGGAGGCTGTCACGGTGTCCTCCCAGCATCCCTGCAAGCCTAGGAAAGGGGACCCACGCCTGCATTTGCTGATCACCGCTCGTGCAGTCCCCACCGGAGAAGGTGGCGTGGCTACGTGTGTCACGCCTTAGAAATACTGACCAACAAGAACATTCGGAGCTGCTGCACACCAGTTCTGATCCTCTCCCAGGGAGAGGATTTCGGATCCTCTCCAGGGACCGTTCACCTGGCGCTGGTGCATCCACCAGCTAGTGACCCCCCCCCCCCCCCCCCCCCCC
>PVHY01031543.1:0-12574 GCA_004024945.1 Uropsilus gracilis | reverse complement strand
CCCCGGCTGCTTCATAGACTGAAGCTTACAGACACGAGCCACTGTGCCTGGCAGGTTTCTTTTTTTTTCTGACTTGCTAATTGGAGTCCCTCTAGGTTCATCCACATCATCACAAACGCCTCATTTGTCTGGTGTTTGTGGATATAAGCAAATGGTATTAAAGTCGTAGGAAACCCGACAGATACGTAACCTGCATCAAGACCAGTGCTCTGGGAACACTAGACCCTACTTGGTAGCAGTGTGAATATTAATACTAAAATAGCCAACATTCACATGGTGGCCATTGCCCCCAGGAGTGACTCAGTACCAAGTGAACAGACCTAGGTCCCCTCCTGAGTCCCAGAAGGAAGAGCAGTAACAGAGAGTAGAGTCCTGACTTTTAACCCTGATGATGCCAAGTCCCAGGCCACACCCAGAGAGCAGCCCAATGAAGCCCAAACACCGTGGCACTGCCCACCCAAGGACCCAGAGGAGGGTCATGCAGATGCCCTTTCTTGCCCCTTAAGAACAGCACAAGCGGCTGCCATGTATTGGATCCTGCTCGGTCACTGGCAGGCTCAGTACACGTGACCTCATGGCCTGTAATCCTGCAAGACCTGCAAGTTCACTGTCATCTCACGTCCCGGATGGAAACACAGCTCGGAGGAGGGTAACGGGAGAAGCTCCCAGGGCAGAGCTGGGACTCCAATTGGTCACTCTAATCCCCAGTCCACGCTCTTCCCGCCACCCCTGCTGTCCGCCTCTTCTCCCGGAAGCTCCTCCGCGGGTCACATAGCACCATGCCCAGATGTGTCTGAGCCGTTACCGCTAGCACAGGTGGAGAGGACCTGAGTTGGAAAATGCACAGATCTGGTTAAGTTCAAGGTCTCCAGACGAGCTCATCTCAGATTTAGGGTGAGTGTCCCTATCAGAGAGAAGAGAGCAAGACCTGGCCTGGACTTGGGGTGAGGGCGCATGAGGACCCTTGAGAGGACGGACCAGAGATGGGACGGTGGTTGTCACAAAGCAAGGAAGTCCTGGCCCTCGGCAGCCGGGAATGAGGCAGGAACACAGACCCCCAGAGGCTCTGAAAGGAGCCACCCTCTGGTCACCTGGCTTTTGGTCTTCTGACTTCCAGAACTAAGAGAAAGAGAAACCATTTCTCTTTTTTGAAGTCACCAAATCAGCCATGATAAGTTGCAGCAAACCCTGAGGAACCTTAGCAACTACAGGACCAGGGCAGCTTTGAAGTTGTCTCACGAAATCCCCAAGACAACTGCTGCAAGCAGCACCCTGCACCACAATTTGCGTCCCAGCTGGCACCAAAGAATGCCCATCATTTTGCTCTGTAGACGCAGTGTGAGTGAGAACACAATAGGAAGTGTGCGTTTCACAGAGCTGCAATTTCTGTACCAGGGTAACAATTTGGTATCGTTCGGGGCTCTGTTTTCAGCGGCCAGACGGCAGACCTGGGAGCAGGCTTATTTCTGAGACCGGCTGCTAAGACATGTCCCCAGCATACAGATGCCTCTGCCTTCTCTGCGCCTCTCCAGAAGCGGGCAGGGGAAATGCAGTGCTTTGCCAGCACGACGACACACGCCCTCATGTCGTGCCCTAGAATCTTCCCTCATATTTGCAATACTTTCAGATGGCCTTTGAGTCCCAGCAAATCCACATGGCTCCACAGTATTGCTCTGTGCCAAGCAACAAGCTGTCCAGAAAAAAAGGGAAAGAAAATGCAACTTGAGTTCTCTTGCCATGTGGGATAAAGGGGCCCGTTTAGAATCTACCCCCAAGAAAAATGCTCGAGTCACCACATGTTCTACCCCCGGAGGTGGTGGGAGTTGGGGGGGGGGCTAGGTTATCACAACAGTGGTGGCCGTCGCCCCCAGGAGGAACGAGGGCCTGTGGGTTCAGCTTGCATAGGAAGATCAACAGAAACGGCCTCCCCGGCCCCACCGTCACTTGTCATAACAGAGATTACGTTTCACAGTCTAAACACTTTCCGAATTAGCGTCTTGGTGACATTTTCTCATCTCCCTAATGAGGTGCCGGGTTATAAACTGAGGGAAGCTTTAACCACATTCAAGCCATGGACAGTGTTTTTGCACCCAAAATAGACTTCGGGTGGGGCTTCCAAATGAGAAGCTTGTTATGGAAAGATATTTCATGGACATCTAGAATCCAGAGAGGCGCGCTTTTCTTCGCAATCTGCCCGCTGCAACTAACTCTTCTACGGCAGATGTTGTACGGGTTGTTGTCAATGCATCTGCCTGTACAAAATGCTCCATGCGGATTAGGACACAAGAAGACGTCATGGCCACCGGGGCCTGCTGCTTACAGCCCGTGCTCTCCCCTACAGGGCCCTCCTGCAGCCTGCCCGGAGCTCAGCTGGAGCCGTGTTCTTACCATCTAGACTCACTGGAAAAGGTGGGTTGCTGTGCTCGATGATGCAATTCAAGCAGTGATGGCTGACAAAGACGCCACGTCTTTGTCCTTGTCCTTACACTCCGGAGTCTAGAGAAAGGCACCCACGTGGGATGCCAAGAATCTTACCTAGCACTCCCAGGCTCACACGGTCCATGAACCAGGGTAGGGTAGCCAGCAAGATATCTTCCCTAACCATTCTGTGAAGCTCTGGCATTTCCAGTAATTAGGAAAAGAGACAACAGACCATAGCAACATTAGTCAGACTAGAGATCAAAAATAGTCCACATTAATCAGGATATGGAAATACCCCAAATACCCCCAAATAAACAAACGGTACAAAAAGCTGTGGTATATGCATGCCGTTGAATATTATACATCAATCAAAAACCAGGCTTGTGTCATTCATGGCAACATGGATGGTGCTAGAAGGAATTATGTTAGCAGAAATAAGCCAGAAAGAAATAGGGGGTGGTCTCATGAATATGAAGGAGAAAGGGAACACAAACAATTGCACAAGAAAAATTTAACGCTAATGTTCAGTAGTTCAAAGCATAGAGCACAAGAGAGGGAAGGGGGAAACTGGGGGGAAATTGGGGAAAAGGCACAGAAGATTAAGGCAACAGAGCACAGGTGATAAGGTGGTGGGAGAACCCTGAGGTAGATAATGATATAAAATTAATTATTTAATTTTTAAAATCTACATTAAAATTGGCCAGGCATGGTGGCGCATGCCTGTAAGCAGCAGCCTAGGAAGCTGCGGCCAGGTCAGGGATCACAGTTCAAGTCCTGCCAGGGGCATGTAGTGAGACCTAATTCCAAAAAAAAAAAAAAAATAGCTGGATGTGGTGGTGCGTGCCTGTAATCCCAACTACCTGGGAGGCTGTGGCTGGGGTCCGCTTGAGTCTGTGGTACCCTGGGCAACATGAGTCTGTGGTTCCATGGGCAAAAGTAGCGAGACCTAGTCTCTAAATAAATAAATAAATAAATAAAATTGCCATCAATGTTAACATTTCACTTCTACTTATCACGATTCTAAAATTACGCCAATAAGTAGAACCACCTCTAGTTCTTACTAGAACATAGTTCTGCTTCTTACTATTCCATGTCTTCCTTCAAAGTACATGTGCTACAGGAGGAGAAAAGCATTTGCTCAGATACATCAAAAGTGAAATCTGGCCACGTGTGACAGCACAGATAAGCCCCAGGCCACCACGCCAACATTGTTGGGTGGACAAAGACACAATTTGCTCACAAGTGGCAGATCAGGAAACAGGACAAACAAACCAGACAGGGTCTCAGATTTTGAGAAGACGATGGCAGCTACCAGAACAAGGGACTGACAGGTGGGCACATCTGGGGATGACGGGAACTAGGTGTTGGTGGGGACCACCATGCAGTTGGCCCAGCTGGGACTAAGTCTGTACCCCATAAGTTGCAAACCAGTGCTATTCAATTAAAATTTTTCTAAATATTTGTGTCCCGTTATCACCAGCTTCCCTATGTTACTCCGCACATGGCTTCATGCATATAAGATTATGTGGGACTGCCAAGAGGGGTCATGGCATAAAAATGGGTTAAAAGTCCCCTCACTCTGCATACCTACCACCCAAGCACGTAGCCCTCGCCACTCGTCTTGACACCCATTGGGTCTTTACACGCATTAGGTCCTCAGGCAAAGTCACCCTCCCTTCCAGTCCAGCCCAGCCCCATCTCCCACTCAGGCCCACCCCTCTGTGAACCTGCTCACCCCACAAGACATGCCACCCTCATCCTGACCCCAGATTCTCCTAGCATTTTGCCTCCTATTGTTTCTCTCCCTAAAATAATCTCATTTTCTCTGTCTCCCAAATCCAAGTTGAAATCATCATAGCAAATGTAGGCTTTGAAAACATCCATGGCCACTCTGCCTGCCCTCCCCCCCAACCCAGAAATCTGGCAACAGACCCCTGCCCCTGCCATATTGTTTCCAGGTTCTTCTAAAGCTGTCTCACACACACACACACACACACACACACCCCATATACATACACACACAGCCCAACACCATGCCCTTCCTTCTATGTCAGAGATGCCCCAGTGTGAGAAGCCTCCTCCACCCCCACAAAGCCTCCCACAGAGACCTCGTACCTCCCCACCACCTCCCCACCACCACGTCCACCCCTCTGATCAAAGCACTTGTCTTTCGGGTCTTCTGCACCACCCGTGGACTGCACAGTGCTCTGGGTGTCAGGAGGACCTTCTGATGTCACACAGTGGCGCTGCTGTGTGCACTGCTCCCCCCCCACACACACACTCTCCTAAGTGGCCTCCTCCCAGGTCTCAAGTCCCTCTATTTCCAAACTACCCCTCAGAGCCACATCTGCTCTTTAAGGCCGTCTCCACCGCCACTGCTCTGAAAAGACCTCCCCCAAGGCCCGAAGTCAGGATGACCACCTTCCCTCGCCCAGCAGGCAGCCCCTCCTCCCAGCTCCTGGTCATCCACTGGGCTTCATGCAGCCACCTCATGATGGCTTGAATCAGCTCTTGCTCCAAGTCCACAACATGGACCCGCGTTCAGAGGAAAAGGAAAACGAGACGGTGTAGGAGACCCCTGCCTGGCCACTCACCAGACTGAGCCCGTGAGGTGTGGAGGGACGCGCTTCTGCTGTGTCCACATGCCCCTGGTCCTTACTGGGACTCCTCTAGCATGAACACCTCGAGCCACATGGCCCAGCGCAAGCCAGTATGTCCGGTGAGGGTTGGTGGACACGCGTGCCTCTGCCTCCTTGCTGTGGAACCCCTTAGAGCCTGAGCTGCTCCCCCTCTTACCTCCTCCCCCTCCTGTGCCTCTGTTGGGTGAGCGAGCGGGTCAGGCTCTTTCCTCCATCAGCCTGTGGAACCAGCACCTGGGGCGTTGTGCCATCCCCTTGATTGTGCGTGGGTGTGCGCACGCGTGAGTGGGCTCACCTGGCCCGGGACAGTGGGATACAGGGGCACGGAGAGCACAAGAGAAAGAAGGTGAAGATTTCCGGGGAGCTGAGGGGTCTCCCCTACCTCCTGGTCCCCTCAACCCAGGCCCTGGTCTGCCCTGCCTGGTGTGTCTGTATCACTGCTAGAACCAACAAAGAAACTATGTTGACTGGTGGCCTGATGCTTGCAATTGGTGACAAGGCTGGTTACATGGGCACAGGGTTGGGGGTGCAATCATGAAGGATACAGAACCCGGGGTACCTCCTACGGAGTGAAAGCTTCTAAACACTGCCCATGAGTAAACTGTGATGCAACTTAGCTCGTCTTCTCTGGGTGGAAATAGAGACCTCCCCAAATGCTTGAAGTCATAGCCAGTCTACTCATAAAAGCAACCTGCAGTTCCCCCAGCTGCGAGGGCCATCCTATCAACAATTACCACTTCTAGAGTCACGGGCCGATCGAACCTGGTATCGATGCCTTTTCCAGGGCCTGGAACTTCTTTCCAAACTAGGTTTTCCTCCACCCGCCACCTGTATGAAGCCGGTATGTCCTTCATCTGCAGCTCTCCTCCAAAGCACGGGGACCCGCGTGACAAACGCAATGAAACATCACTGCATTAACTGCAAAAGGAAATGAGTCTGAAGCAAAGCGAAGGCTGCAGGCAACGCGTTGCCCTGCTGTGTTCGAGCATTTCAAAGGACAAAATAGAAAGTGGAAAAGATCAATATCAAAGCAGCAGCAATAAAGATGTCTCCAAGGCCTGTCACCCACGATAGCATCTGGGATCAAAACGAGCAGAACAGCTCAGGACTGGTGCAGAGGCTGTCTCTGAAACCCAAAGGGCCATCCAGGATTTGCCTCATGCTGAAGAGCCCTGCACTGTTTTGGCTGCTGCTGGGGGGTCCTGGGGAGGGTCCCAGAAGAGCCTGAGTGTGAGCCAGGGGTGTGGACCAGACACACCCTTCCAACCCACAACGACACAGTTCGCAAGAGTGCAGACTCAGGGCCAGGGGAGCTGCAGGGGTGAGGGCAGAGAGCATGTGCTAGTGCAAGAACACAGTGTAGTTACCCCTGGTGAGAGGGTTGGATTTCAGGTCACTGCCTCAGGCCCCAGGGACAAAGGTTCCCTCTGCTTTTGGAATGACACTGACACTAACACACACACACACACACACACACACCCCACACATACAAACAAGGGGAAAAGTGCCTGGCTTTCGACAAGGGTCCTCCATCCTCATTCCAACCGCCCAGTCCCTCCAAACAGCTGAAACTATTCAACAAACACGTGCACAAACCTGCTTCCTGGCCTGGGCTGCCCCGCTCTGCCGTGTGGTTCTGAGCAGCGGCCTCAGCCTCCACTGGAGCCCCACAGAAATGCACACGCTCAAGGCCCCACCCCCACTCCCATCCAGAACAACAGACTCCCAATCTGCACACTGCTGAGGTTCCCGCGTGATTTGCACATGCATTAGGGTTTGAGCATCGTGATCCAGAACAGCTGCTCCCGTGGCTGGCTGCACATGAGGATCACCTGGAACGTTCCGGCGGGATTATCTCTTTGTAGTCACTGTGTAAAATGTTATTGCATGAATAAATAAATGTACAAATTAAAAAGGAAAATAAAAGTGCTCATATGTATACTAAAATGCTGGGGGGAATACAGAAAGTTGCCAACAGTGCTTTTTGTCAGGAGGAAAGCTGTGATTTTATATATTTTTATATGACTTTATTATTATTTATTAATTCATTCATTCATTCATTCATTATTTGTTTTATTTTACATTGTTATCTACCCCTGGCTTCTCTGACCACTTTATCACCCATGAACCATCCTCTTAATCTTTGTGCCCCTCCCACCCCCCCGATTTCCCCCTCCTCCACTCATGTTCTCTGCTTCAATTTTGCTGAAAGTTAGTTTAAAATTTTTCTTCTCTGTTTGTTTGTTTTCCCTTTGTCCCTCATATAAGTGAGACCATCCAGTATTTCTCTTTTTCTTTCTGGCTTATTTCTGCTAGCATGATTCCTTCTAGCTTCACCCCTATTGTCGCGAATGATGTAAGTTTGTCATTTTTGATGGATGAGTAATATTCCATCATGTGCATAGATCACAGCTTTCTGTACCATTTGTCTGTTTTGGAGCATTTGGGTTGCTTCCATATCCTGGCTATTGTAAATAGCACTGCAATAAATCTGGGTACAGGTGTCTTTTTGGATTAGAGGTTTTGTGTCCTTTGGGTAGATTCCTAGCATTGGGATCACTGGATCAAATGGTAGTTCCATTTTCAGTAGTTTAAAGGTCCTCCACACAGCCTTCCATACTGGCTGGACTAGTTCGCATCCCACCAGAAGTGTCGAAGTGTTGGTGGGATTATTTAATATTGATTTCTAACCTCCAAACCCATAGATCTTGCTGAGATTTGGGTGAGCGGCATCAGAAACACACACACGCACACACGCGCGCACACACACACACCTGCCTAGAAGATGATCAATTCAGGCAAATATTTGCTGAATAAAACTGTCAGAATGACCATAACAGATCACCCCAACCACCAACCTCTGCTCTGTCTGCCCAGCCTCCCCAGTGTGACAGAGAAGGAAGCAGAAAATGATTAGAAGATTTAAGAGTGTTTTAAAGAACAAGGGCTTTCAAGTGATGAGATCAAGTTTCCTCTTGCTTTTTTTTTTTCTTTTCTTTTCCCAGAAGGAACAGCTCAACACACATCCTCAGGCAGAGTTACAGCCTCAGACTTAGAGACTCAGCATGGAAAGAACAAAGACCTTTCCAGCCTCCCCAGTTCAAGACAACTCCCTTGGCCTCAGTTTCTCCCTGTGTAGAAGAGAGCCCAGGTAGCTGCTCTCCAGGGAGAAGTCTTAAGATAAAAGCCTAGCAGGCTTCCGATGCAGGGTGATGTGTTCCCTGGAGGCTTCATGCCACGTCTGGCTTCTCGATGAATCAACATCTGCGGTTCATAGGCAGTTGCGCGCTGCCTGTGGAAACGTGAGGTTGTGATCGAAATTAGCTGTAGAGAGATAATAAACGTGTGCTTCTTCCGGCTGGCTGGGCTGTGGCAGGAGTCTTTGGAAGCAGTAAGTGGTGCAGTTCATTTCCCAATCCATAGCCTAGCCCAGAACATTGATGCCCCCACCTGGAAATCCGAACTGAGATTAAACAGCACTTAAGACTTTCAACCATACTACATGCAGAAATGGAAAAGCCTGAACGATTTGGTCCTCGCCGGGAAAGTAGAGCTGTTGGTGGTGTTTCTGGTAAGGAAAAGGCAATGGACAAATGGGGAGAAAACGCTCACAACGTCCCCTAGACCAAGGATGAAGATGCTTCCTACATAAAGACGCGTCCGAGTTTGTGGGGCAGAAGGATAAAATGTGCTAGAAAGAAAGACACGAACAGGCAATTCACAATAGGATTTGCTGGCGAAGAAAGGCAAAGTCATTCAAATTCACTCGTAATCAGAAAACGTCGAGTGAGAGCGTTGCTCACATACATTGCTCCCCTCCCAGGCTGGCAAAAATGTCAGCCAAAAAGAACATATTACGTTGGTGAGACTGGGGGGAAATAGGCACCTTTGATCATTCTAAGTGAGACTGGAAATGGGTTTGTGCCTTCCAGAGGGAAATGTGACGATACCTAAGAGAACTGTTCCTGCACATGTCTTTCTTGCCAGCGATCCCGCTTCTAGAAGGAAACCTGGCAGATGAGCTTCCGACAATATGACAATACATCTGCGCAAGGTCACTTGCCCTCACTTGGTGAGGGCATCAATGTAATTGCAAACAATTGGAGGGCAGTGTTCATATGCAGGCCCAGAACCCAGCCATACGCTCTCGCATTCTTTGTGGCTATTTTCACAATGATGAGAAAATTCACAACAATGATGAGAAAATTCACAACAACAAATGAGGATGGCCTCAGTGAAGAGTAAAGCACGGAACCTTGCACTGTGGTATCTGCCGTGGAGCGTGAGTGCTAATTTCCCAGGGCTGCTGTAGCAAAATTCCACAAACCAAGTCTTCAGCCGAGGAACCTACGGTCACACAGCACTGGCGGCTGGGAGACCAGGAGAAGGTGCGAGCAGACTTAGGAAGAAGCACATGGCTCTGCCTCTCTCCTAGAGCTGGGGCATCTGTGTGGCATTCCTTGCATGGTGGAAGCACCTCCCCAGTCTTCGCCTTCCTCTTCTCGTGGTGTCGTGTATGCGTGTCCAAATGTCCCCTTTGTAGACACTGCTCCAATATAAGAGCCCAGCGGTCAAGCATCGACCGATGACTTGCAGAGAGAGAGGAGCTGGAGTCACCAGAGAGGGGAAGGGGAGGGGGTGGTGGGCGCGAGGTGCAATATTGAGGGGTGGGCCACACCTAAGGGGAACAATAACTATGCAAACATGACTGATGTTGCCTGAAAATTAGAAAGTAAAAAAATTCATTTAAAAAAAACCAAATTTCTCCTTCATAGGAGAACACCGATCTGCTGGATCAGGACCCCCTCTCCGCCACCATCTTAACCTATGGCCTCTGTCCTGGCGCTGTTTCCAAACAAGGTCTGGAGATCTCGGGGTCTGGACAGCAGCGCATAGATCAGGTGAGCAGGACACAGTTCACCCCATAAAAATAGCTGCAAGCACAGGTGTTCAGGGTGTTTCTGACTGTGAAACAGGTCCCCGGGGCCTCAGCTCAGGCCCAAGCGATCTGCTAGTGTGGTTCATGGAGCCTCTTTCATCGCGGCCTCCCTGGTTTGCTATAAAAGGATGTGACTAGGGAGCAGGTAGACGAAGAGGCACCAGCCAGGGGTGGGAGAAGGGCACAGAGCCCCAGGTGCCCTGCAGAGTGACATCGCGCAAAGACAGAATCCGAGCGAGTGCTCCGGCTGCTTGGCGGCATTATTCCTGGCGTGTGCGCCCCTCAATGAAATGCCCGAGAGGGGTGGGCATGAGGGCAATTGCACAGAAGACGGACTCGCCAGGGGCAGGGGGAGCCTCAGGGGAGCCCCTCAGTCTGCCAGACTCTAAGCCAAGACCACGCCCTCTGCAAGCTAGAAGCCTTGAAACTGAGGGCAGAAAAAAGTCCATAAAAAGGACATAGAGGTCTCCCCCAGCCCCCAAGGTCCAGAACTGGAGATTTTAGGCGAGAAAAATGGCTCGAGGCGGTCCCCTGCAGCTGGCCTCCCTGGGGGTGAAGGGCACATTCTTTATGTCAGAGACGTCACACATCCTCTCCTGACACTGTCTCACTGGAAAGCAGGTGGGATGAAAGCTGCCCTCGCTCAGAGACGGAATGGATTCGCCCTCTAACTCTGAACGCAGACGCCCTCCCATGGACGGCGCCCCTCACTGGGCATGTGGCCACAGGCTTGGGGGAGCGTGAGCTCAAAGACGCCTTTTCTCCGAAACCTCACCTCATGGCAGGTGCTTCCTGAGGCCTCCACGCTATGAATCACGCGATCCACACCCAGAGGGCCCGTCCATGCAGTGACACCACTGCGGTTCCACGCAGGACCCTCGTTGGAGAGAAAGAGGCCGCATGTCCCTTCTGCGGTAGAGATGGCGCTCGGGACAAGGCCCGGGACACAGGAGCGGATGCGCTTCTTCTAAACAGTTTCCCCTTTTGGGCAGGGAAATGAGAAATGACTGCCTGAGACTGTAGCCTCAGCATCGACCCTCCCTCCGGGAGCCTTCCCTCTCTGTTAACTGCCTGTTGCTACAGGGCAGCAAACGACGCCAACTGTTGCTACACGATGCAAACAGATGAAACGCCTTTGAGTGTCTGCTCCCCCTGGACGTGTGGGGTAGTTGCCTTCCAGACAGGGGGTCCCCATCTCTGAAACTTGCTGTGAAACGTTTTAAAAACTTGTTCAGAACAAAGAGGGAGTCACCCAGAGGTGCGGAGTCTCCTCCCTGAGGGGGGCCGGGGAACTGGGTCCCACCTGAGATGGCCACGTAAAGGCCTTCCCCCCGACCGAGTCTGGCTCCCGGCACCCAGGCAGACTTCCCTCCACACACGCAGCAGATGTTCTCCCATTTGTGTTTCATATTTGATTTTTAAATTTTCCTTTAAAAGGACTGCGAGAACAACAGCGCAAACATCATCACCAAGAAAGGGAAAGGCGTTTCTCGACAGGATCGAGTTAGCAGAACCCAGCAAATCATCATCACGAGTGAACATGACTCAAAAGCAGCTGTGGCTCGGTGCAGGAGTTGGTGTGAGCCCTGAGCAGACGAGGATGACGTGGGCTGAGGACCGAGCCTCCGCAGGGCAAGAGGCACGCTGGCCGTGTCTGAGGACGAGGCTTCCTTCTCTCTGTCTCTCTCTCTCTCTGTCTCAGCATCTTCCCTTGTGCTGAGCAGAAAACCTTGCCCACGGTTGGCTTCCAAAAAAAGAAACCACACACAGCATGTAAAATAGCCAGCAGGCTGCCCGTGGCCCAGGAAATGGGTAAGAAATAATACCCAGACTTCTCAGGCCATCGTGGAGCTCTGAGGGGAAAGAGGGCACGTCCAATGCCCCCAAGCTGGTTGGTGGCTGCTGCTGCTGGTACGTATCTGCTTTGTAAATTCAGACCTGCGAGTGCTGGCGGCTCACGGCAGACCTTCTGAGACCCAGACCCCATCTGCTGGGGCACATTTTCAGAAAACTCCGTGGATTTTCCAGTCAAGATGGAACAACAGGAACTGGCCCTCCACCGTCGTCTGAAAGGACCCGCAACCCCAAGTGCGTGAGGCGGCAGCTCTCCCAGGCAGCGGCAACGAGGAGCAGCGACTCGTGAGAAACAGGGAAGAACTAAGGCTAAGCCGATGATTCTCTGAGAGGGTAGCAGGGTGTGCCACACGGAGGGGAAACTGAGGCAGAACTGCACCAATTCTCTGTATGGAAGACACAGAGTTGAGAGTCCAGGGAGCCAGAGCGGCCAGAGACCTCAGGACCAGAGGAGCGAACTGCAGAGAGAAGCCTCCCAGAGGCTGGAAAGGGTCCATTTCCCAGGCCCGCAGAGCAGCAGCCAGGACGCAGGTGGAAGATGGGGCCCAGGGCCGGGCCAGATGCGAGCCCCAGAGTGGGTGGACAGGGGCTCCCCGGCGGGCAGGTGGGCACCAGCTCCCAGCGGCAGGAGCTGAGAGTGAGCCTCACGGTTCCCGGGGCGTTTTGTTGCGCCCCCAGGGGGGGCGTTTTGTTGCGCCCCCAGGCGGGTCTTGCCTCACTC
>PVHY01031542.1:0-12606 GCA_004024945.1 Uropsilus gracilis | reverse complement strand
AGATAGATAGATAGATAGATAGATAGATAGATAGATAGATAGATAGATAGATGACATAGTTATTCTAATTGCATACTTTGAAGTTTCTGGAGATTTTCTTTCATATAGTTAGTGTTTATTTGCTTTTCCTTTTTAAATCTCACCTATTTAGTAGGCCAATTAAAAATATCCAAGATTGATTTAAAATAATTTCTTAAAACATTTTTCACTGCTCTTGAAAGGTTTTCCAGTTTTGTTTTCTGTTGATACTTTTGCATAAGAAATTATTGTTTTCTATAAATACTAGCACATAAAACAAGAATCTTGTATTATTTTCTGCCTGTTAACCTAGAGAGAACATAATATGCATTCTTTCCTTGATAATACAAATGTTTGCACAGAGCTTTCTCTTCATACAGCAAATGAAGCAAAAGCCAAAAGCCCTAAGATAATATATGTTAAATAGACAATGCCTTAGAGACACAAGAGGACTTTGCACTTCTGACAAGAGCATTGAACCTTCTGTATATGCTACTCTTGTATATTTCCTAAAATGCCAACATTTCAAATTTAATAGCTGCATATAGATATACACTATAAAATCCTACAGCTTCTATAGACAATGCAAAACACATGATAACTTCTAAAAATCACTCCACTGAAATATTTATTTGTGACTACATTTCTTAGCTTTCATCGAGATGTCTCTCAATGAGAAAGATTATGCTTAAGAGTCATTTGTGGTTTGGGGATGTTTTCAGGTAGCATTGCTATTCTAATTAGGAAACAGAAAGGACAAGAAAGAATCACTGTACAAAACAAAGACAAAGCACGTGAGGAGCAGACACAAATAATGTCCATAGGAAATATCTATTGTCTTTTTATCTAAAACTAATGAAAATAGAAACACAGCAGAATGAATACTTATAAACAAAAAATGACTGAAAATTCCTCCAATGACAAATTGTCTAAAATGTTTCTGGCAAGATTTTTTCCTTTGATTTTTATAATTATTTTCTAATGGTGTGTTAATTCTCTGCTAAAATTATTTCATTTTAATAGTAATAAATTACTTAAATCCTTTTACAGAAATCTCACCTCCTTGGACTTCATGCCAACAGCATTGCTGATCACCATGAGTGATAAAAGTTTGCATGTTTAGTTGAACTTATGGACTTAAGGGTTCTTGATGAATATAAATTTATAATTGAGCCAGTTTATGGCATATATATATATATATATATATATATATATATATATATATATGCATGTATGTAGGTAGCAGGTTTGTGAAGCAAATTAACTGGGGGCCAAATTTAGCCTTCTAAAGTCATTTCATTTGCACCTCAGCTTGGACTTAAGCCATTAGCACAGCAGGAAAAAGCAATGGTTATGCACCAGGCCACCAGCACTTCCATGCATAAGATTTTGCAGAATGACAAATAATGAATGTAATTAAAACAGCATGTAGCCAAGAAAAAATAATTAGTATACAAGTTGGATGGCTCTGGGAGGTCCATGACATGACAAAAACATTTTTAGGGATTTTAATGATATTCTAAACTAGCTTAATTTCCAAATAAATACGTATGTATCATAATATTTGATAAATGGATGTTAATAGTAATTGTATCTAAGACTTAAAATCAAGGTATGCCAATTTTAACAACTTTAATTTTTAATCTCATCTTTTCCCCAGATATTTTTGAAATTATATCTATGAATCATTTTATTAACATTTTCAGGAGGAAAGAGTGGCAAAAATGTACTATGACCTTAAAATGATAAAAGTTGAGATTTTGTGGAGTAGTTACTGTGAAATTTAAAAACGTTTTTTAAGTATTTTTAAAGCATATGTTAGACTAATCACCAGGCTATACTTTTTAAAACTTTAATTCTCAAAGATAGATATAAATCTAAATTTCATGTAAGATTCTTTCAGAAAAATAAGTCAAACACCACTGTTAAGAGTAGTAATTCTTTAAAACCATGAAAGCATATTCTTGGAAATAAAAGTTCTTAGAAAAGCAAAGTACACACTGCAGAAAATATCTTCAGCCATAAAAAAATCTATATTAATTGCACATATATATTTCATAATTGGGTAACTTTGAGTATGCAACTTAGCTACTAATATTAACTAAATTCCCATGTATGTTTTGATGGGAAATATAAAATAACTTCTAGATTTTTGTTTGGATGATTCTGTATAATTACGAGAAATCACAATAGAAAGTAAAATCAATGATTTGTGTGAGGAAAAATGTGAAACAGGAGACACAATTTGATTTGTTCTTAAAGTATAAGTGGTACAAAAAAATGTGAAACAGAGAATTTACAAAGTGCCTAGATGTGGAATTAGAAAAAAAGAAAGAAAAAATGGTAAGAAATTTGAGACCTGAATGGGAGAATATGCCATTGATATAATTATGAATTAATTAGAAATTATATTAGTGGCAAAAATGAGGATACTGAAATGGTAAGATTGAAATACCAGGAGACATTCAAAGTAAAATTCCTAGTAGATCTCTGAGAATAAGGGATTATACAAAGAGAAGGTGTGAGAGATGAAAGTCGCATGGGGTGTCATTTATTAAAAGTTTAGTCTGATTAATGTTGTTGAGGCCATATTTCAAGTGACTCAGTTTCCTTTGAAAGAGGGAATCATGAATAAGGATTTTTTAAAGTATTACAGCATAACATAATTGAATTATTGTTGCTATAGTGTTATGTTTGAAATGCTTTAAAAGCAAAAAAGTACTATTGATTCACTTTGCCTATAAGAAGTAATTTTATATTTGTAGATTAAATTTAGAATTCCAATTCAGAATATTTATTTAAAATTACAACAACTGAAATTTGTAATTATTTATAATCTTAAGACAGAAAAAAGCTCTAGTATTCTCAAGGAAAATGGTTTAAGGAAGCAAATCTAATATCTTAGAAGGAACCAAGAAGCACAATGTGGACTTGTTTTTTCAGTTCTTCCCAAACTGTACTTGTAGATATAGTATATAGGAAACATCCTAAAGAGTTCCTCCTTTTAGATAATAAATTGCATATCATGACCACTTTAAGCAATGAATTTATCTAGCATGATGTGGAATTCTTTCCCTCTAGAATCTCACAGTCAATGAGAGAGGTAGACATGCTAATCAATGATCAATATTATGGTAATGCGTTGAAGTCTCATACATATAGTCCTTGAATCCTACCTAGCTTACATATGTGTGCAATTTTAATACAGACATCTCTTATTTTTATTTAGTAACCTAAGTTGTGTATTTCTTTGTGTTTTCTTTGTAAGTAAAGGTCCATTGAAGATGCATTTGAAGTGAGAAAAGAAATTGTGATATCTTTAAATTAAATGATAGTGATAATTTGTCACTTAAGTAGTAGTCCACTATAAATTATTTTTCTATATCTCAATACTTACATTGTCAAGAATGCAACATTTTAAATAATTTGGCAATTACTTATTACTTAAACTTGAAATTTAGTCAATACCTGTAAGAACAGAAACAGTTGAAGTAAAATAATTAGTCTGCATGAACACAGGAACTAAACCACCTACATAACATTTTATTACTGTGTCTTATTGGAACTAGCTATTTATTATAAGTAGAAGTTTTTAACTGAAACAAATTATCAGTGGTTAATGGTCTATTTGGCAAACCTCATGGCCAGCATTATTTTGGCTGCATTTGATTAGGATGTGGACCGTAGAAGACCAAGGGATTCTTAATTGATTGTTATAAACAGTCTGTGCACTGTGCGTAGTAATGAATAAAACTAGGCCAGGGAGACATTTTGAAAAATTTACATGTTAAATAGAATTAAGGTCATCAACTCCTCAAATGTGTCCTAAATCATAGCTGAGGGTCTATTTCAGTCCTGTTTCTCAAGTATTGGGAGAAAGGAAACAGATTTTTAAAAGTTAAAGTTGTAAACACCTACTTAGGAAAATAAAATTTACAGTGCAGATATAAAGATTGGAGCACCTCAACTGAAAAATAGACAGGATTACATTGATTGATCAATTCCACATATACTACAACTTGAAACTGGCATTTTAGATTAATGTGTTGCAGACACATCAAATGACAGGTAGGCACCATTTTCTCTACCCCTATTTACTTTCAATCACCTTGGATTTCAAGTCCCATTATGCCAAAACTGACTTCCTGAGCATACTTCTTGCACCCTGGTTCTTCTGGAAAAGAGACCTGGAGAGATTTGGGGAAGAGAGATGTGCGGAGAGATTTGGGGAAGAAAGATGTGCGGAGAGATTTGGGGAAGAAAGATGTGCGGAGAGATTTGGGGAAGAGAGATGTGCAGAGACAGTTGGAAGAGAAACATGGGAAAACTGCTGCTACAAAAAGGCAGTAATTGTCTTGATTTCATGGTGGATTACTTGGTGTATTTTTAATTCTGAGACTCTCTTTGAATGTGGAGATCTGCTTAACTTCTTTCTTGCACTTCTCCACCAAAAAGTATCTTAGGCTTGGATGTCACCCTTTAAGGCTCCAGGGGCACTTTCTCAACCATGCTGTATTTGGATGAACATTTGCCCATGAGGGGTTAGGTAATTTAATGTTTTTTTTGGAAACCATTATTAAAATATTGTTTCTTCCTTTCTTGCTATATGAACACTAATTCTGTTAAAGATCTTTCAAAGAAAGAGTATGCTTCCTTTGCCTTCATGTCACAAATGGCTGGGCCTCTTTTAGAGTACACACCCCTTAACAATGTGAGATCTCTGGTGCCCTTCAGTTACCTGATAATATATGACCTTAATAACTTACATGCTGCAATGTTTTAATAGGTGAAAAGTAACTTTAGCTTGAACAACAGTGCACTTTCAAGTAGAATGTGTGTGTGTGAGAGAGAGATGCATACAGGGAAAAATGCCCATACAATAAATGTTAGTATTTAATTGTTCAGAAAACTTAAACAAAAGGAAAGAAAAGGAATGGAAGGATGAGACTTCTTAAAAGTAATTTTATAGCTTGGCATGAGAAAAGCAGTGGAAATCAAAAGAACTTAAGCATGGTGTTTATCTTATTAGTAGTGTTTTCCTGCTACATGAAACATCTATAAACAACAGGGAATAATAAATTAGATACAATTTTCTCAGTTTGCCTAAACACTAGCAAAAAGTCATTAAATAATTTCCAATCAGGTTGTGAATAAGAAAGGGTTGGCATTTAAATGATTTCCAACAGGTGAATAACTTTGCCTTAGGAATAAAATATATATTATTCACTGGTGAAAATCCAACAAAATTGTTCAAATAACAGAAATGACTAGCTTTGTTTCAAGTAACATATATCAAAAGTTCAGGTTGTAATATACCATGCTGCTATACCTGCTTCTAATTATACTGATGTGAGTGATTAAGTAAGCTAACACAGTATTTCAGAAATGGCAAGCTAAAATGTAAAAAATAGTTACTATAACAAATGCACTAATTATTTAATTAACCTCATTCATTAGAAGAGATAATGGTAGGAAAAATTAAGTCATTAACTAGTCAAATAGAGCTCCGTTGAAGAAAAATGTCCAACTAATAAATATTTTAACCTCTTTTCTCTGTGAATCTGATTGCAAGGTTTTTACTATTGGGGGGTGATAAGTAGGGAACAAAGGGGGGCGAGTGCCCAATAGACTCTTATGGGGGATTATTAGCTCTTCAATGGTGGGTATGATAACATACTTCTGAACAAGTATGGATCTGCAGGCCTAATTTTTATATCATATTGTAAAGCAATGCTATTTAAAAAAAAATAAAAAGGAACCACATAGGGAAATGAAGAGATTAGAAATTAAAATAATAATAATAATAATAATAATAATAGAATGTTAACTTCAGTGACTACTTTTTAAGTAGTTTTCTAGACCTAGAGAAATTCATGTTTGTTCTAGCATGCTAGTTAGACTTATTCATCTAAAATTCCTACTGTATTATTGCTTTATGAAGTTAAGTAAAATGACCTACCTTAGCTATTGAAATATATGGCTGCAACTTTCACATATCCAATGTCTTCTATTTTCAAAACTGATATTTTCTACTTGCTCAGCATGATTAAAAATTTTATATGAGATTACTTTTCTCTGAAATCTCTTCCTTTGAGTAAAGTAGAATTTCCATTTTTCACAGGTAAATATCCCATACTCTCACTTTGAATTTAAAGAAACCTTTGTACTGACCTCACATTATCCTTGCAACTATCGTTGTTTATATATATATATATATATATATATATATATATGTATGTATTATACATATGTGTATATATGTATTATAGAGAATATACATAATATATATTATAGAGAATATATACATATATAAAATCATTCCTTCAGTTAATATTGATTTAAAATACTATATGTGATTCAAAGGCATAGTATAATACCTCATCAGTTTATATTACCACACTACACCCACCATCAAGGCACCCATAACTCTGCAAATAGTCTATTGGTCTGCTCCACACTTTGCTCTCCACCTTCCCACACCCTCTGTGCTAGTCTCAATTCTCTAGTCAGATTTCCAGAGTTCATTTTTAATTTGGTTTTCTTTGATGCTTTGCATTTCATTTCTCTATTTCCATGTATAAGTGATACTATATGGTATGTGTTTCTTTCTGACCCATTTTACTTTGTATAATCCCCTACAGTTCCATCTATGCAGTCACAAAGGCAAGAGTTGTTTGTTATTATTGTTATTATTATTATTATTATTATTTAGTAGCTAAATAGTATTCTCATCTGATTTTGTTTTTGTTATGGAGTTACATGCATTCTTGTTGAGTTTGGACTTCAGTCCCTTGACAGATGTATAACAGGCAAATATCTTCCCATTCCATAGTGTATCTTTTGCTTAACTAGCAATTTCTTCTATTATATAGAAACTTTACAATAATGTTGTCCTAATTGCTTATTAAGCTTTTTAAAATTTTTCTTTCTTGTGGAGTTATGCTCACAAAGATATATATGAAATTAATATTGTGGAAAGTTTTATATTTATTTTCTTCTATATACTTTATGACTTCAGGTCTTATATCCAAGTTCATAATTTCTTTGAGTTAAATTTTGTTTGATATGTAATGTAGTGATTTAGTTTCATGCTTTGCATATAACTTTCCCAACACCATTTTCTTTTCTCCAAGATAGAGTTAGATTCCTCCTTATGGTTGAATAACTGCCCATACATGTGTGGGTTTTTTTCTGAG
Source organism: Uropsilus gracilis (assembly GCA_004024945.1). Classification (NCBI taxonomy): domain Eukaryota; kingdom Metazoa; phylum Chordata; class Mammalia; order Eulipotyphla; family Talpidae; genus Uropsilus; species Uropsilus gracilis. Next base: position 5,392 of record PVHY01031542.1, on the reverse strand, counting down.
TTCTCAATTCTATTCCAGTAGTATATGTGTCTATTTTTATTCCAGTGCTATACTTTGTTGATTAATGTAGTTTTGTAGTATAGTTTGAAATTTGGAAGACATATCTTTTTAAATATCTTATTTTGCCAATAGCACTGATGAGTTGATCATGTTTGGCAATCTCCTCCTGATTCTTTTCTTTCTACCCTGAGAATGTATTGCTTATACAAGATAAAGGGCAATTATTTATATATTATTTTATTATCTTTCCTGAGTAATGGCTTTCAAAGGTTATTAAACTCTGTACAAATTTACTGATTATATTTCATTTTTCCAAGTACACTACAAGCTCACAGAGAATAGGGGAAACTAGATTACAGTTAATTCTTCTTATAGTCCACATTCTTGTAGAATGGATGTACTGAAAAAATGTATATATTAATTTATTGCATTTTGTCTGTATTGTAAATAGTGTTTTGCTAGTTGGATGGGCAAAAATAACTTTTAATATCTGTTAGATTTATAAGCATCAGGCATTACAGTTAGAAGAAGGAACTTGAATTATTCAACTTAAAGTTACGAAACTATGAAATGTTCTGCAGAAAAGCCAAAGGTGTAAGTGCAGCCATGTATAATGTCGCTGTAGGTTAACGATGAAATAGATCTTTTCCACATTTTCACTGAAAGCATTTGTGAAAAGATGTATTGCTCCAAGTTGGAAATCTATATTCTGCGACAGCTGCTGACTAGTAATGAGATCTAATGAGCTGTCTCTTTATTGGAAAAAATAACATTTGCAATAACAGCCCCTTTGCAGATTGTAAAAGAGTATGGGAGTGTAGATATAACCCCAAGTTGATAGGGGTATATTCATGTCAATGTCATTTCAATTCAAATCTAAGTTTCTTTTCTCATTTAAAGGAAGGTACTGTACATTCAAATGTAAAAATCAACTCCTTTTCCTCCTAATAGCCTCTGGCTAAAAATTTTGTTTCTTTCATGTAAAATTAATATTATACTCATGCCAATATTATCATAATAAACTTAAGACAATTAAGTTTAAACAATGATAATTTTCAGATTTTTATTTCCATGTATAACAGAGAACTATTATCTTTTCAGATAGTTATATCCACTTCATATTTAGGACTAATTATTAGAAATTACTATGTGATACACAAATAGCTTCTCTCTTCCATTACTTCACAACCCTCATATCCCACCCTCAACATACATATAAAAAAGCCAACATGATAGAGCTACAGCAAAATTTTGAAACTGTGGTTTACATTATCTTGAAATGCCTCAAGGCTCAAGTTGAAAATCATTTGAAAATAGCAGTGGCAGCAAAGATATAATTGATTTTGAGAATATAGAAAAATCTAATATTTCACATAATGAAAATAGAGGTGCTATCAAAAAGTTGTCAATAAACTGCAATTTCTTTAAAAAAAATCATTTTACCCTTGACACACATTTAAATCATAGAAATTTGAATGCATAAAGTGTGTATAGAAATACCTTTTGTGACTTTCCAAATGCCCAATATCTCTAACATGGGGAATGATTTTCTAGATCCAACAGATCATTTTCTTTTTCTCTCTTTATAGGAGAAATGACTGTGTTCTTCTTAAAATTAACTGTTCCACTTGTTCTCTAATTTTCATCACCTTGATTTTTTTTCTGGAATCTGTCTTTATGTTTCACTTCTTCAGTCTCTGTAATTACAACTTGAGCATATATTTGACTGTCAAATCAACTTAACAACACTTAAATATCTCCTCGTTATAACATACAAAAAAAATAAAAAATGAATTATTTGAAAAAGATAAGATCTTCTTTTCACCTTTGTTCCTCCCATTTTGTCTTCAACCAATCCCTTAGCATTGTGATACCTCCTCCAAGAAAACTATCTCACTTTAATTTTACTTTCAGAATTCCTTAGCAAAATATGAAATCTGTGGTCACTCTTTGTCTTTATTTCTCTACTATCATGCTTTCCTAATATTTTTCTCCTTTAACTTTTTTTTTTTATCTTCTCTGGTTGTATTTACAAATTCTTATCACCCTATCACCAAATTGCGATTGTTTCTTAAAATTTTATCCATGCACAATTATCTCTTCATTTATTAAATTTTACCTAAATTTCTGCCCAAGATTTCTCACCAATCGCCATAGATAATGTCCTTATTATCTATGGCGATTGGTGAGAATTCTTGGGGATATGTCCTCATCTATCTGCCATGTCAGTTGTGTCTCCAGAGCTTCAGAATCAAGCAAAATCTACTAGCCTTTCAGCTTTCAGAATCCTTCACACTGAATATACTCAACTTTGGTATGTTATAGGCCTCCTTTATCTCCATAGCTTTTTTAGTTTTGTTTTTTGTGTTTTTTACAAGCTTTTCTACATCAATGAATGTCTCCATAATCTAAATAGTTAATCAGGGCAGAGGACCTTGACTATTTCTCTACCTCAATACTTTCTCACATCAGTAAGTTCTGCCAGTTTAATCTCTCAGCTGGTTTGTCAACTGTCTGGTCCAAGACACTATAATTCAACTGAGCCACAGATTCCTCTTATGTAAGTATATAAATCAGCAGGAGAACTATATCTTCCTCTAATAGGGGTCACATGTAACAAAATGATGCGTTTCATACAAACTTAGTCAAGACATCTCACTCTTAAAAATTGTTTTGTTTTTCCTTGTGGTTTTCAGACTTATATCCAAATCTTTTCCTTGGTTTTTCACTTCTTCAACCCTTTCATAATTTACCCATTTCATTCCTGGAAGATTTTCTAGTATCCTTGCAAAGAACCACATGTATCCGACTTGCAGCAAATTAAATCTCCTCCATCTAAGAACTCAATCCCCAGCATATTCAACCAGATAATTAAAAAATACATTAAAAATATTTATTGAATACCTACCTATTACCAGGTTAAGGATTCTACATTTTATTTCATTTAGTCATGACAGCTATGAGAAACATTATTTATTCACTTGCAGATAATGAAATTGATGATTATAGTGAATGAGTCACTTGCCTAACTGAAGCCATGACCCCAACATGGGCAGTTCATGAAGTTTGGACAACAAATGTTCATGAAGTTTGGACATTGCTGTTTTCCAAAGACACACAGGCCCAAACAGGATTAGGGTGCTTTTACTTTGTTGCAAATTCCAGGTGTGAAGAGACATGAAGCACCAAGAGGGTGGGTAGAAGGAAATTGGGTTTCTGGTTTGGAGGAGGGTGAGAGACGATAAAAAGACAGGAGCAGAGACTGGGCACGAACTTTTAGGAGGGAGAAAAAAAGGAGGCAAGTTCTGAGAGCTCTGAGATTTTGGCACCTGGAAGAAAAGGACCCAGAAGCTGAGCCTTCTGGGAATCTCTCAACATCTGGCCCAAAACCGGGAGTTGTATGAAGGTGGAGGAGAGTGGACCGACCCTGATAAAGTGATGAGCCACTGTGCAACCCAGAGACCTGAGATGAACCTCGTTTTGGGAGTGTCCAGGGGATCAAAGGACAAGGATGTAACTTGGTGATTTTAGATTGAGGTAAACTCCATGCAGCTACCCAGGGAGTAGAACTGGGGTAATTTCTGTTTGGAGTACTGGTATGGGTGTGGACTATTAGACTCTTTGTTTTTCCCCTTACTGTAAATAAACCTGATTGCTTATACTTATTACCATTTAATCTCTGGGCAACTGCTTGTGCGTAGGTAGGAGAATCCATATTGACAAAAATTTTAAAAGGGGGGTAGTCCCCTACCTTGGTAACAGTTCCTGCTTGATTTTACCCGCCCACAGGCCTTGTCTGTAACCAAGTATCCATATGCCAGTCATCCCACTGGCTATGACCTTGAGAGATATAACTTATTTTAGAGATTTCAAGTTCATTCACACTAGAAGGGTGGAAGGAAGCAAATCAAGATGCTTATTAAGAAGCAGGAAGCAGTATGCCACAAAGTCCTTGAATTAGAAAGCTTAATAGTTATTTATGATGTTCCTGAAGCGTTAGAATAACAAAGTATTCATGGCCGCTGATGTTGGATATATTGATTAAATTTCTGCAGAAACATGAAAAAAAAACTTTCAGAGGTTTTGTTCAGATGTTTCGTCTGCAAATCCGTGAATCACGTTCCCCTCTAAGTAATGGCAGGTTTTTTTCTCAGTTTTGAGGCTTTTCATCCTTTAAATCAGGAGCAGGAATCAGTTTCAATCTGCCCTGCTTATGAGGCAACAACTTGACTTTAAGAAAGGTGAACATACATGTTCTTGCCCCCTCCAGGGGATTTGCAACAAAGTAAAAGTACTTTTATCCTATTTTTTAAAAAATAATATACATTTTCATTGAATAAGTTCTGTTTACATTTGTCTTTTGGGTGTTCCTCTACCCAATTTATTCCACTCCTCTGGTCTCTCCATCTCTTCTTTAACTGCATTTACTGTTTAATTTGGGTTCTTCCTCTTCTTTCCTGTAGCAACCTCCTTTTGTCTGGTGTGAACGTGGTTTCCCAGGACACAGTGTCCTGTGCTTAGTTTTTCAAGTGTCTTTTTGCTGCTGGCCACCAGCTCACACATGATTGTGTTCTTTCAGTGCCTCTTCCTTCTTTGTGGTTAGCTGCTCCAGCCCATCTTCTGTCATATTTTGCTCCTTCTTTGTATTGTAGTTCTATTTGCTGGCATTGGGAGCATTTCTTCTGGCCAAAGTTTGTGCATCCATTTTTTTGATCAAGATAGGCCCTGGCAGATGGTTGGTCCTGTTTGTCGTAGGGCCATTGACTGACTCTGTGGCTTTCCTCACCCCCTAAAGTGGGAGGGTCCTTTGATCATGCTTGGAGGCATGTCTGAATGGGAAGTTCCGTTCCATCATTGTAGATCTCAGTGGTTGCATTTCTGAGGTAGTTCGTCTCTACAATCAGTCCTATACTCCTATATCCCATGGATCTGACATTTGTTGACCGGCATACGTCTTTGTTTTCCATCTCTGTATTTGTGTGCAACTGCCGTTGAATCACTGATTCATTTGCTTCTGGTGAGGGTTGACTGGGTTTGAGAAGATCAGAGGGAATGACCCCTACTACCTACAACCCTTCACCAGTCCCCCCCATGCTCCACCCCCACTAGCCCTTGCATGGGGGGGGTAGTGCTCAGGGCTTGGCAACATGGCTGAACTGGGTGTGTGGATGGGCTTATCCCTGCTTCACCCAGACACCTTCTGGTGTAAGGTGGCTTGGGGGTGCCACCAGCCGCTGCCCACCACCCTGGCATATGCCCCCCATCTTGTGCTCCCAGAACCCCAAAAGGAGCGCAGCAGGCTGGGCAGCTGGGGGCTCAGGGCCCGGCAGCATGGCTGAACTGGGTATACGGCACCTTTTTCCTTGGTTTTTTTTTTTTTTTTTTTTTTTTT
>PVHY01031541.1:0-12575 GCA_004024945.1 Uropsilus gracilis | reverse complement strand
TGGCCTCAAAAAAAAAAAAAAAAAAAGGACATCTAAAGCCACAACACCCAAGACAGAGCAGAGGGGACACTCACAGTTGGGCGCTCAGGAGCAAAGCACCCAAAGGTGACGGAGCCAGACCAAGGAGGCACCAAGAGACACAGTGGGGGCATGAGAACACCTTCCCCTTCATTCATTGAAGTCTGCGAGGACACGGCTTGCAGGAATAAAGGAGCAGCTTGCCAGTGCCTGTTAATGCAGAACGTTTTATTTTTTTCTCCTCCCCAGTGTCAGAGAGAGCAAACAGATACGAATCGTGAGGAGGCCGACTTGAACGGATATAATTCTGAGTTTTGCTTTAAAACACTCAGGTGTACTCTGTTAAGTAGATGTACAATTAAAAACCATGTAAAAATAAAGCATCTATTTACCAAATATGCTTTTCCTTTTATAAATTCTACATATCTCTAAGTATGAAAATGTGGTGATACAGGCTTCTGAGAGTTGGCCCTCAGTGAGGAGACCGAGTGTCAGGAAGCTGAACCTTGCATCCTCCAGCATCTCCTATACTCACGGTCTCTAAGAAGCTACAACTGAAACAGAATTCTTTCAAATCTTGGTGGACACTGAATAATACAGTCAGACCTTAAGATGATCTGGAATTCAACATTTGATGATAGAATCAGGGAGAATTTTAATATTAAGGTTGGCCTCAGCCAGTAAGAACTTATTTCTTCCTATCTGATCACGAATATCTCCTCAGCTGTTACGATTCCACAATAGCATTTCCATTTTTTGGAAAACACATGACTCCCATCTCCTCCCTTCATCCTGCTGTCACTGTTCACCTTACCTCTCAGTTCTCAGCTACTTCTTTCCCTTCTCAGTTAAGTTAACCTGTTACAAACATCATTTTTTTATCCCTTTCTCTCTCCTGCCTCTTCCTCTGTGTTTCACCCGCGGAAGACACCGTACTACCCATTGGCCTCCACATTCCCGCTGAGCAAGTGTTCACATCCCACAAGGCTTTGCCCCCGCAGCAGGTGGTGTGGTCCAGCTCAAGGTGGTTCTCAGAACCACCCAACCATGAGGAAACCAGGACAGTAAGCTCTGGGGTCCTAATGACCAGAGCGGCTGCAGAGTTCAGCCTAGGAAGCAGTCAGAAGACTCAGCAGAGAAACAGCCAGGTTATTGCCTGCAGGGAAATCCTACCCACATCAACAGGGTGTATCCTCTCCTACTACACCTCCCCTCAAGCCCTCGCCATGGGGGTCCACCTGCAGCTCTTTCAAAACCAGAGGATGTGACCGGTAGACAAGAAGATTTATGTCCACTTGAACATAGCGTCTAAGTGTATTAAATTACCTGGATCCCTAAACATGACTTGTCCGCTGAAAAAGGTGTTCAGGTACAAATATCAGAAATGCGTGTGTGAAAAGAGAAGTAGAGACAGAGAGACTTAGCTGGGTTAAGATCTATTTAAACTATAGCAGTGACCCAACCTGCTCTACCAACGTAGCACCAGGTAGAATCATGATAATAGGTCAGTCTTCATTGATGGCTGATTCATGTGTGCAAATTAGAAAAATCAACCATTTCAAGATGTATCCAAGCACACACCCAGAGAGACCTGTTTTTATTAAGTCTGCATGGATCTGGGAACCTTAGTAGTTTTATCCAGACCAAGGCTGTTAGAGACAATAGCTTTTAACCTCAGCAAGAGGTTTTTGCATACTTGTGCTCTAAGTCTCTCCCCCAGTTCAATCCAGTTTCACAATATCGAAATAACTGGTTTCTGATGTGGCAGGATTTCCAGCCCACGTTTCTCCCCTAGAATATTTATGAACGCACCCCTGTGGATCAGGCGCCCCTTCCTGAAAGCGTAAGGAAGAGGCGCCATCTGCAGGACAAACTGGTAACTTCAGCCCCTGTGATCTTGCTAGACAGGTCCTGTGCTTTCGGTGGTGCTGTATTGTTTCTTTCCACAAGGTGACGCTGTTGTTTCAAGTGACATTTTACAGCTTGTTTAGGGGGGAGAAAGATTTGGTGGCAGAGGTTGAAGGTGGGTAAAAGGATTAGGAAGAGGAGGAGGTGAAGAAAGCAGGCCTTTTCTTCCACACGGTGTTTCTCCAGTACCCCAAATCAGTGACAGTTGGGACCCTCATAATTAGGAAAATAATCCCCTACACCAGGTCACTCACTTTGGGATCACTTCATCCAAAAGATAAGCCTGGCAGGCCAACATAATCAACAAGGAAACTGAGAAAAGATATATATTCTACTCCAAGAGACTCTAATTCACAAAATTTGGGAGGATCCCAGTCACATTTCTTTGAGAAAAACCCTCCAGAAGATCGCTGATGTTGGGTTTATACAAGATGTGGAAGAAAAAAAAAAATGTATTTTAAAAGGGACTCCATCCTTGGAGGACTCCAAATCACTCAATTCAGTAACAACAGGTGTAGAGAGAGGTGAGATTTCTGCTGAGTCCCCCGGAAGTAAGCAGTTTATGGAAGGAGCTCATCACTGTCAGTCGGGACCACACCAAAAGGCTTCCACTCCTGTTTTCTCATGTCTGTTTCAGGCAAACACTTTGTGATCCAGAAGAGTCATCACTTCCCTAGGACCAGACTGCTGTTTCCCTTCTACGTGGGTTTCATTCCAACTCAACAAGTATGGGACATTAAAAAAGTTAACCACACCGTTCAGAGTTTTTTATTTATAATAGGAGACAATTATATCTGCCTCTGCCGGCTGTTAAAAGACTCAAAGGAGATCACTGAGAGTCCTTGGCACCCCGCCTGGCACATGGTATCAGCAAATGTTATTTATTTATAGAAGTACCATTCGTCTTATCATTTTTCTGCTACCTCAATCTCTAAAATTTTCCAGTACCCGTGGCAGCTAATTAACCTCAAGGAACGGTATCTTTTTTACATAGAAGGAAATACGGGCAAAAAACTCAAAGACCTACACTTCAGAATCCTCTTTCAGGACACATCTACAGATGCTAAAAAAAAAAATCAAGGAAAACGTAAACAGCTGGAACGATCAAATTAAAAAGCTTCTGTACAGTAAAAGAGACAATAACCAAAACAAAAAGAAACCCAACCGAATGGGAAAATATTTTTGCCTTCCATACAAGTGATAAGGGTCTGATAACAAAGATTCACAAAGAACTCACACAACTAAACAAAACAAAGCAAGAAGCCCCAAATGGGGCAAAGAGCTAAAAAGACTTCTAGAAAGAAAAAATACAAATGGCCAACAGGCATATGAAAAAATGCTCAACATCACTAATAATCAGGGAAATGCAAATCAAAACCACAATGAGATACCACTTCACACAGGTAAGCATGGCATGTATCAAAAAGATAGGCCACTACAAGTGCTGGTGTGGATGTGGAGAGAAAGGAACACTTTTACACTGCTGGTGGGAATGCAAACTGGTCCACTACTATGGAAAGCTGTGTGAAGGACCCTTAAACTAATGAAAATGGAACTACCATTCGATCCAGAAATCCTAGTTCTGGGAATCTGCCCAAAGGACACAAAAACACTAATTCAAAAGGACACCTGGGGCTGGGCGCAGTGGCACGCGCCTTTAATTCCCACCTCGGGAGGCTGAGGTCAGGAATCACTTGAGTCCATGGGCTCAAGACTACCCTGGGCAACAGAATGAGACCTGGTCTAAAAAAATTAAAATTTTAAAAAAGGACACCGGCTCCAGGTCGCCGCGTCTGGAGGAGAGGCCTTGGGTAGGTTGGCGTCCTCTGGTGCCGAGGTGCAGCCGGGTATAGTCCAGCTGCTCCCCCACTCCGGGAGTCGCGGGGTCACACCGGCTGCCTCCATGTAGTCCTGGGTCACTTCCTTTCCAGGTTGCCATCTGAAGGGGAGGCCTCAGGTAGCCCCCCAAGCTTGGAGAGGCCGGGAGGGGGGATTGGGTGGGGTTTCAGCCCCATCCACCAGCAAATGGTTGTTGCACAGGGCAGCCACCTGCAGCCCGGATTGGCGGAGGCATGTTGCCCCCAGCCCTCAGTCGAAGGAAGACTTAAACTGCACAGGCATGGCCATCTGGGCCCCGCCCCCATGCAGGGAGGTACCAGCGTGCGGATGGGGAGGGGGATGCCCCATCCATTTTACTCTTACTTAGCCAATCATCAGGAGGAGGAAGAACATACATAACACAAACCCCATCATATAAAGGGTGAAAATCCAGCCCACAAGCCTGAGCTGGACACAGCAGATGGACAATCCAGAGAACCAGTGCATGCGAGTCAGGAGAATAAGCTATGGAAACACAATGTCACGAAGCGCTCACCGGGTCTGGAAGACCTCATTTTTGGAGACACCTTCTAGGAGAGCAAGGTACCCCTCCCCACAGCATAGGAGAGGAAGGGAGGGCCAAGAACTGGGGGCATTGGCCCCACAGCAAAGCTGCAAACTGAGGCAGAGGAGAGGGTCTATAATGGCCAGTCACAAATGCCTGTATCCACAGAGAAGCTTCTTCACCAACACTGGCAGGAGGTGAGACCCCCTAAATCTGATGCCAGAACCATAAGGTAAAGCAGCAAATGATTGGAGAAGTCATGAGAGAGCATGAACAGACCACAAATAGATACAGACGGCTGTCCAATGCAATCTTAAGAATGAAAATCTACGAGCAAGGCTCACCTGGTTCCAACAACACAGTCCCTCACACAATGAAAGAACACTGCCATAGGAAAGAGAGACTAAGGGACTTAACACAGACTAGCAAACAACAAAGAGCGGGGTGGGAGAGAATGGAGGGGGCACCAACGGGGGTGGGAAGTATCCCAAAAACCATTTACTGAGGTTGTGATTTAAAGAATAAAAATAAATAAAAGTTGAAAAAAATTAAAAAGAAAAAGGACACCTGTACTCAGATGTTTATTGTGGCACTGTTTACAATAGCCAGGAGATGGAAACAATTCAAATGCTCCCCAAACTGATAAATGGTTGAAAAAAGATGTGCAATATTTACACAATGGAATATTATTCTGTAATCAAATTTCTGTCATTGGCAGCAACATGGACGGAATCAAGCAGGAATCATGTTAGCAGAAATAAGTCAAAAGAAAAAGATAAATACTGCATGGTCTCACTTATAGGTGGCATATAGGGAGAACAAATAAAGAAATGGACAAGAAAAATTTAAAACTAATTGTCAGCAGAACTGAAGCTGCTGAACTGAACAAGAGATGGGGGGGGAATTGGGGAGGAATGGGTACTAGAGATTAAGATAATTGTTCATGGGTGACAAGGTGGTGGGAGAACCTCAGGGTAGATAGTGATATAAAGTATATATATACACACACACACATATGTGCAATCAATTAAAAAAATAAAATCATTTTAAAAATAAATAAAATATTTTAAAAAATGAAGTAAGAAAAAAGTTCCCCATCTCAGAACCATAGCAGGTAACTAAATTTATGCCTATAATATCCTTAATTTCCCTCCCCATCCACTCTGTCCATGATGTTAGAATGATATAATTGGAACTCACCTTAACAGTTTAAAGTTAGCAGGGACACAGAGCCAGCAGAAGCACATTTTCAATGCATGATTTCCAAGCCAGGCTGCAGGATTTGGAGTAAAACTGGTGGAGTTCAGAAATCCTCACATTGACAACCTGGGAGAAGACACTTTGGCCTTAAAAAACCTGGCTCCAAGAGGTCAAGGAGAGGCAAGCAGATCATGTGCCTCTGTGAAGGGGCAAGGATCATATAGAACAGAATGATGTTTACCAACTGGAACTGCAAAGGACTTGCCCTATAGATCTGGGTTTTTTTTTTTTCTTTCTTAAATTAAATGCATTTTGAAATAATCTGTCAGGTAAAGACATTTATTGCTGAGTCTCGAAAGTTAAAAGAACAAGCTCAGTGTATCTGGAAAATGAGTTAGCTGGCCTTGGGCTCCAGTCTCCTTCTGTGACCCAAGACATAACTTCTAACTAGGGGAAAGGAAAAGTAGCTCTGAGAAAGTCTGACTCGGTGTTGTACTTCAGCCTCAACAATTACCTTGAACAGAAATTTTAGGGCAAAGCAGCCTCGACTTCAGGGAGTCTTTCCCCAGGGATCCTGAACACCAGGATCTGTCAAGCTGCAGACAACTGTCATCTGTCATTTTGTGTTGGATCTGAACTCTGGTAAAAAGTTCATGTTCAAGGCAATGAGAAATGGTTAGCCTCCTTCTGAAACAACTCTCCACCTGATGATGTGACCAACAGTGCGGTGGTGTCCAAATATATTGACACCATCATGCATCTGATGAGAAGCTAATATCTATTATCTACAGAGAACTCATGCAGCTCAACAAAGAGAGAACAAAGAACCCAATCAGAAAATGGGCAGAAGAGCTAAATAGAAATTTCTCCTGCAAGTGAAGGTTTGCAAATGGCCAACAGGCACATGAAATAATAGTCAACAGCCCTCATCACCAGGAAAATGCCAGCCACACTGCAATGAGAGTCCAGAGCCCAATGAATACAGATTCCAGATTCCTAATTTGTAGGAATATACACATTCTTATGTCACTTGCAGTAATATATACAATTGTCAAGTTATAGAAACAACATAAATGCCCACCAGTGGGAGCAATGGCTTCTTTATAAAGTTGAATAATGTCCCATTATAGATGTGTCATTGAACTAACAATTCACCTACTGAAGTATGTCTTGCTTCCAGATTTTGGCAGTTATGAATAAAACACCCTTGAACAGGTTTCTGTGTGGACGTAAGTTCCTTTGGGTCAACACCAGACGCCTGCTGGATTGTATGTTAAGAGTATGTTTAGTTTTGTAAGAAAATGTCAAATTGTCTTTCAAAGTCGCTATCCTATTTTATATTCCTGCCAGCAATGAGTAACCATTTGCATAGTTACTTGTGTGTTTGTTCATTTTTAAAGATGGAACCTGTTTTTTCAGGAATTCAGAGTGAATTAAAATCACAGAGGGTTTCTTGGAGGACCGGCCTTTGCACGGGTGGAGGTGATCACCATGTCTTGTTTCTCTCTTCAGGACTCAAGCTGCATGGCTAACATGTCTGTCTGTAATTCACCAAACTAATTAATTCTCTCTCCTTTCTATCTTTTAGCACATTGCTGTCACAGAATAGCTTGCTTTTATTATTCCTGCCTTTATCCTGATTCCTTTTCCCTTCTTTCATGGAAAACACACCATTCACCATCTTAATCATTTTGAAATATGCAACTCAATAGTGTTAAATATATTCATATCATTATGAAACAGGTCTATTTTCCTTTTCTTGTCCCAAACTATCTCCTCTTTTCTGCTCCATTTGCTCTTAACAGCAACCCTCTCATCAAAATGCAAAGTCCCAGAAACAACTGTTAACTACTTTTTCTGTTTCACTTACTAACTTACTAACTCCAATCCATTCCATCTATAGGTTCTGGTGATTGAGTCAACCTCCAAGCTATCTCAGCTTGTCAGTACCTTGTTTTCCAAGGCCTGTATCTCTATTCTCGTCTAAATCCCTATGATTCCTTGCCTGTTCTTATTTTTTTTTTAATGGTAATATTGTTAGGTTTTATTCTTTTATTTTTTATTTTGTAATTATTGTACAATATTGGCCATGTTTGCATGGTTGTAGTGTATCCCTTATTCCCCACCTGATCCCCCCCTTCCCCTTTCTCCCTCTGATCACTCCAATTCCCCTCGCTGCAAGCTATTGTTCCATTTCCATGTTTGGCTTGCTGGGGTCTTTTTCTTTTTTTTAAACTGTGTCCTTTTTTCCTGGGTACAGACTTGCACTCTGAACAGGAAGAGATGAGGCTGCTTGGCTCTCCAGGAGTAACTGAGGCAGATAGGCCGACGATGTTGGGAACTTGCTGTCAGGCAGATATGTGGTGTGCTTCTCCGGGATCCTTCCTGTCACTTGTTGCTGGTTCATTGCCATACAGTTCTGATATCTGGGTATGGAATGCAACTCCCAGCCAGTGGTGGTGAGGCATTCGCTGCTGGGGCAGACTTCCCCAGGGGGTTGGTCCAGCTCCTCTCCTCTCTCCTGTAAGCAGTTCTGCCATGGGCCACAGCCAATCGTGGTGGCTTTCTTCCCTCATTGACAGGTGAAGGAGGGAGTGTCTGTCACACCGCATGTTACTGTGGGCCCAGGGTTTGATTGCCCAGTGCCCAAGACGATGCGGGTAGAAATCTGACAGGTCACCTCGGTTTGTTGGTTTTATCTCCCTGTCTTGTCCCACCCAGGTGGTGAGTGTATCCAGGGCCATTATTACTTCCTTTCCTCTGAGTTATATCTGCAGCTGGAAAGACTGGATTTTTCATTCATAGTGCAGGTCTATTGAGGTTGGAGTAAACAGGAGGGGGATCCCCCCGGCCACAGGGATCCTCCTCTGCCTCTGGAGGCAGAGGCCAGCTTCCCCAACCTGAGATCCCTGGACCCAGAGTCCCCGAGACCCTGAGGTTCCTGGGTCCTTGCCCAGGAACCCTTGCCCCCCACCCCCGCCAGTGGCCTAGGCTGCTGGCTCCCTCTCTTAGCTCATGCCCCTTGGGTGCCCTGCCCCCACCCCGACACTGAAAGAGTAGAGACGGGGGTGGGGGGGTGGGGGGGTGGGGGTGGTGTCTTTAGCCCTGAGGTCCCTAGATCCTGAGAGCCCAGTGGTGCAGGATTTACCTATCCCCTACCTTGTCTGTTCTATTACAAGAGTTTCATAGATGATTTTCCAACTTTAGAACCTCTCCTTTTGGACATATTTTTTCCAAATTAAAGTTTTAAATAACATTTTAAAATCATGTTATTCTCTACTCTGAAAAACTTTCAGTTAGTCCACCTATAAAATAAAACACAGTGTTCTTAACCTAGCACACAAAGTTCCGCATGATCTGCTATGACTTACTGTTCTAGCCTTATCTCCAATAAGCATGGTGTGACTTCACAGGATCAACAAGAAGAAAAGAGTTATTGTTGATGTGCAGAACAGAGACTGCATCTCATCAAGACCATTCCATTGTATCAGAATGACGCTAATTTCACTAGCCCTGTCATTTCAAGAATGTTTTCCCAATCCCCAAACAATTTAAGTATATAAGTCATTGCAAAACCACTGATACTAAAAGTGATATCATCAACAAACCAAAAAAAGTGAAGATAAAAATCATATGACAGTAGATACAGAGGAAGCATTGGATAAGATTCAGCACCTATGTACAATAAAACTCTAATCATAATGGGAACAAAAAGAACCTTCCTCCATATAATAAAGGCCATAAATCACAGACCAACCACTGATATTGCAGTAGATGATGAAAAACTGAAAGCTTTCCCAATAAAATCTGGTGCAAGATACAGTCACCACTTCCGTTTAACTTGGTACTAGAGCGTTAAGTCAGAGCTATCAGACAAATATAGGGAATAAATGGAATTCAAGTAAAAGAAGAAGTGAGGCTATAACTATTCACAAACATGATGATATTACATGGAGAAGATCCTAAAGACTCCATCAAAAAGTTATTAGAACAAATGAATACAGAAAAGTGGCAGTCTACAAAATTAATATACAAAAACCCATAACTTCTTCATATACAGGCAATGAACAAGAAGTAGTAGAGGTTAAGAAAATAATTTCATTTGTAAGTGCTTCAAAAAGAATGAATTACCTTAGAATCAACCTGACAAAGGAAGTAAGAGACCAACACAATTAAAGTTACAAGCTGTTACTAAAGGGCTTAGGTGGCACATGCCTTTAATCACAGCCCATGGAGGGAGGCCGGGACGAGGAATTGTTTGAGTCTGCGGGTTCCAGACATACCTCGGGCAACATAGTGAGACCCAGTCTCAAAAATAGCTGGGTGTGGTGGCATGTGCCTGTAATCCCAGCTACCTGGGAAGCTGAGGCTGGGGATAACTTGAGTCCCTGGTACCCCAGATGGTTCCCTGGGCAAAATAGCGAGATCTAGTCTCAAAAAAAAAGGGGGGGGGGTTAAGGGTATAGGAGAGAGAAGGACATCCCATCAATGAGAAGAATCAATATAATCAAATTGACTATCCTACCTAAAATGATACAAATTAAGATGCAATGCCCATCAAAATACCAGCAATACTTTTCAAAGAAACTGAACAAAAAATACTGAAAACAACCACATATTGTAAATTGGAGGGAACCACATATCAACAAAATAGAGGGAATTTGCAAGATTATGTGCAGCGTAAGTTAGAACAATAAAACAAAACTGGACACTTAGATACCAGACAGCTCAATAATGTAAAAACACCCTCAAAATCTCATGGACATTAATAAACATCCTGAGGGCTCTGAGATAAAGAGGGAGTGGGGAAAGGAAGGAACAAGCAAAAGATCCCTGCTTCTTGCGTGTCTATATTATTTTTATTTTGGAAATTACAGAAATGTAGCTTCTTTGTAAGCTCATAGAACCAAAGAACTTGAAAAATCTTCCCATCTGCTCTCTTCTCTTATGTTCATCACTACAGCCCCTGGCCAAACCACCACCACCTCTCACCTAAACCACAGTTGTCTCCTACATGGCTCTTTCTGCATCTGTTCTATTGACCCTCTAACCTATTCCTCACACAGAGACTAGAGCACATTTTTCAATAATAAAAGCCACATCATCACAGTTCTCTGCTTAAAATCCTGCCATGGCTTCCTTTGTTGTACTAATCAAATCCAAACACCTTCAAGGCTGTTTTTGATCTGGTTCATTTTATCTCTTCACCTTATCTTCAGTTATTTCTCCCCCCCTCCTTTGCTCACTAGGTTTCGGTCATATGGTTCTTTTTTGCTCCATAAACCTACCTAATATGCTTTTACCTCTGGATCTTTGTATCTACTGTTCTGTTCACCTGAAATGTTTCTCCTAGGATCTGTGTCAGTTGGTCCTTCTTATCTTTCAGGCCTCATCTCCTGTATCACCTCCTCAGAAATGCCTTCCAGGTTCACACTATAGTTGTTTTTATTATCTTGTTTTGTTTTTTTATTTTATTGTATTTATTTATTTATTTTACATGTATATTACAATACATTTATTGTATTTTTATTTTATTATCTTGTTTTGTTCATTATCTGGGTTTTTTTTTTGTCATTTTTTCATCACCTACCTTCTCCCCCAACCCACCTCTGTAATGTAAGTTCCATGACAACGGAAGTTAGCATGTAGGTTATTCACAAGTGAATCCTTGTACATGGTACACTGTCCAGCACTTGGTCTTAAATACACATTGGATGAATGAACAAACTGGCTTTAAACAGCCTGGGAGGAATGCAACTGTTCTCTCCTGAAATATCTCCAGAGAAGAGTCTATCATGTTTGTGAAAATGGATTTCAGTGCCCGATAACTTTGAACTATCAGAAAGTTCCTTCCTAATAGCCAAAATAAATACTTCCCTTTCTGAGATTTTAGATCCTTTATCGCTCCCTTTCAAAATAAAACAACCTAAGAGAAACAAAAACTAAAGTAAAAAAAAAACATATGTATATAAAACAAACTAAAAAACCAACAACCCAGCATTGGAAGTATTTAAAAATTAAAAAACATGAAGTAAATTAAAAACCAAAAAAGGAAAAAAAAAGAAGGGAAAAAAAGCTCTAAATAAAAAAAAATTTTTTTTCTTCATACAGATTTAGTCATATATGTATAGTTATGACCCATTCTTTTTCCCTTCCCCCACTTCCCCTCTGGTGGCTCCCACCTCCCTTTCGTTGCAAGTCTTTGGTCAGTGTTTGGCCCATTGGTCTCTTATCTTTACTGGTGCGCTTCTGGGACTTTGTGGCCCATGCCGCTTCAATTTCCATGGGTGCCTTTGGAGCGAGTTGTTAGTCCAGTCATGTGCGAAATCATGTGTTGGTCAGTTGGGGTTCAGTTGCATCATCCTCTGTCCTGTCTCCTTTGTTGTGAAGCTTCCTGCAAAGGAGGTGTCTGTCTCCTTTTCTCCAGACCTTTTCTCCAGACCTGTGGGATTCGTGCCATCTCAATCACATTAGCTTTCTCCTCCGTTCCAGCATTTGTTCCATGTTGCTGTTTCTAATCCTTATGGCTCTGGTATCTGAGATTGGGCTCCTAACTCCCAGCCATTTGTGGCAGAGAGGTTCCTCAATAGAGACCAAATCCATTGGTGGTGCAGTTCCATTCCTGTCCCCTGTTAGCAGTTATTCTGTGGCCACATCCCTTTCTTTGTGACTTCTGTCGCCCTTTGGTGAAAGGGAGTGTTTTGTTTGTGTTGAACACATACTGGATCAGGGATTTGCTTCTCTGCCCCTAAGTCACTGTACAAACTAAATCCTTCTTAAAATAATCACTGTCTCTTCTCAATTGGCCCCTCAATAGAGTCATTAAATTGTTCTAAAAGTGAGAAATATATATCTTATTAGGACTTCTTTTTTTTTAATTTATTTATCTATATTTCACATCATTTCAATCCCTGGGGGTCACCCACCACCTCCCCCTCCCACCCGCTCCAGCTGGTCCCCATTCTCCTCTTGTGCAGTTTCATTTGGTTGACCATATATTAGTGAAACCATTTGGTTTCTGTCCCTTTCCATCTGGCTTGTTTCTGCTAGAATGATTTCTTCTAGG
>PVHY01031540.1:0-12575 GCA_004024945.1 Uropsilus gracilis | reverse complement strand
CTTGGTCATGATGAATGATGCTTTTAATGCATCGTTGGATTTGGTTTGCCAGGATTTTGTTTAAAATTTTTGCATCTGTGTTCATTAAGGAAATTGGTCTATAGTTTCCTTTCTGTGTGTTATCCTTATTTGGTCTTGGTAAGTGTGTGATGTTTGCTTCATAGAATATATTTGGCAGTTTTCCTTCTTTCTCAATTTTTGGGAAAAGCTTTAGTAGCACAGGATTATTTCATCTTTGAATGTCTGGCAGAATTCATTTGTAAAGCCATCAGGTCCTGGGCTCTTGTTTTTAGGTAGAGTTTCATGATAGATGCAGAGAAAGCATTTGACAAAGTCCAGCATCCATTCATGATAAAAGCCCTTGAAAAATTAGGGATTAAAGAAACTTACCTCAACATAATAAGTCATCTATGACAAACCTATGGCAAATATCTTCCTAAATGAGGAAAAACTAAAATCATTCCAGTTGAGATCTGGAACTAGGCAAGGATGCCCACTCTCCCTACTACTCTTTAACATTGTACTGGAAGTTCTAGCTAAGGCAATAAGGCAAGAGAAAGACATAAAAGGGATCCAAATAGGTAAAGAGGAACTGAAGCTATCATTATATGCTGATGACATGATTCTCCATATAGAAAACCCAAAAAAATTCACAGAAAGATTACTTGAAATAATAAACCAGTTCAGTAAGGTAGCTGGATACAAAATCAACACACAGAAGTCAGTGGCTTTCCTATATGCAAAAAGTCAAATAGAAGAAGAAGAGATCAGAAAAACCATCCCATTTACCATTGCACCAAAAAAAATTAAATACTTGGGAATAAACCTAACAAAAAATGTGAAAGAATTATACAAAGAAAATTTTAGAACGCTCCTAAAAGATATAGAAGGAGACACAAGGAAATGGAAAGACAGTCCCTGTTCATGGATTGGAAGAATTAACGTTATCAAAATGACCATCCTACCAAAGACATTCTACTGATTCAATGCAATCCCAATAAAAATGATATTTTTAAAGAGATAGAACAAAAATTACTGAAATTCATATGGCATAACAAAAGACCTCGTATATCAAAAAGACTCCTGACCAGAAAATAGAGGTATTACAATTCCAAACTTCAAACTATATTACAAAGCCATAATAATTAAAACAGCATGGTATTGGTACAAAAACAGTCAGACCAATGGAACAGAATTGAGTGCCCTGAAATAAAACCACACATACATAGTTAACTAATCTTCAACAAAGGAGTGAAAAACTACCTTGGAACAAAGATAGCCTCTTCAATAAATGGTGCTGGGAAAATTGGACTAAGACCAAAAAATGGACCAAGAAAACTCCCTTACTCCATGTACAAAAATCAACTCAAAATGGATAAAAAAACTTAGAGGTCAGAACTGAAACCATAGCATACATAGAGGAAAACTTGGGCAAAACTCTCCATGAATTACAGTTCAGAAATCAGAAATGTTTCTGGAAACATCTACAGAGGGCAAAAAAATGAAGGAAAACAAACAGATGGGACTACATCAAACTAAAAAGCTTCTGTACAGCAAAAGAGGCAACAGAAAAAACTAAAAGATGTCCAACTGAATGGGAAAAAATTTTGCACTCCACATGAGTGACAAGGGTTTAATAACGAAGATCCACAAGGAACTCACACAACTAAAAAAAAGCAAAACAAAAAGCCCAATCAAAAAATGGGGAGAAGAACTAAAAAGACACTTCCCCAAAGAGGAAATACAAATGATCAACAGGCACATGAAAAATTTCTCAATGTCACTTGCAATAAAGGAAATGCAAATCAAAACCACAATGAGATACTACCTTACACCAGTAAGAATGGCCCACATCCAAAGAACAGGCAACAAGAATTGCTGGCGAGGATGTGGAGAGAAAGGAACACTACTACACGCTGGTAGGAATGTAAACTAGTCCAACCAATATGGAAGGCTTTGTGTGTGGAGGACCCTCAAGTTAATGAAAATGGAACCACCATTTGACCCAGCAATTGCTCTCTTGGGAATCTACCCAAAAGAGACCTCAATGTGGGTACAAAGGGACACCTGTGCTCGGATGTTTACTGCAGCACAATTCATAATTGCAAGGACATGGAAGCAACCTAAGTGCCCCAAAACAGATGACTGGATGAAAAAGATGTGGTATATCTACACGACGGAATATTACTCATCAATTAAAAATGACAAATTCGGCGATTTTATAACAACATGGATGTACTTAGAAGAAATCATACTAGCAGAAACAAGTCATAAAGAAAAAGAAACCAAATGGTTTCACTAATATATGGGATATAGTGAAAAAATAAACAAAAGCCTTGAGGAAAAGTCAAAACAAGTTAAGCACCAAACTGAAGCACACAACTTTGAGCAGGAGGGAAAGGGGGGAAGGGAGGGGAGGGTGGAGGGGAGTAAATCCCTAGGATTACAATGATGTGAAATTTATATATAAATACATTTTTTTAAGTTAATGGATATATTAAAGCTAGGCATGATGGCAAGCACTTGTAATCCAAGTGCTGGGAAGCAAGAGGCCAGGGAAGTTTGCAGAGTGCTGGAGTTCGCAAATTCGAGACTATCCCAGGCAACATAGCGAGACTGGTCTCGAAAAAGCAGCCGGGTGCAGTGGCGGGTGCCTGTAATCCCAGCTACCTGGGAGGCTGAGGCTGGGGATTGCTTGAGTCTGCGGGATCGAGATTGCCCTGGGCCACAAAGTGAGACCTAGTCTCAAAAAAATTAAGTAAATAAATAAAATAAAAAGCTAATGGACACATCAATATAATGAGAATTGTGTCAAAGAGAATATAAAGAAGATCAGTTTCTATCACGAAGGGGAAACTGAAGATATGATTGTACTGAGCCTGGGTTCCTCCTGGGTCAAAACCAGTATTTAGACATCTCTGGACCTTTTGACTGACTTTTGTTCTTTTTGCTTTTATTTGTCCCCAAAGAGATCTCCAGTATTTCTTTACAGAGCCGTGTTCATGTCTGGAGAAGAGCATTTTGCACTTGCTTGGCAACTGTGGCTACGGCACACCTCACCTGCTTCATTTAACTAATCAATAGCGTCTCTTAGGGGAGGAACTCCTTAAATTTACATATTTAGATCCAGCTTATTGTCCAGAAGGTGACTGCTTGCTACCAACAGAACCCTTCCAGAACACAGACCCTAGAGAGAGATTAGCGTGATGATTTGACCAGATGAACAAATAGGTCAGCTAGAGATAAGAGAAGAGGTTGGTCTAATATTAGAATCACCCCCTACAGACCTCCTGCTTGGACAAAATCAACTGTTTCTGCAACTTTAGAGTTTCAACTATGGTTTTAGATCTAGTTTAGTTTAGTTTTCAATTTTCCCATGGATGTGCCTGTCTACTGACTTTGGGGAATTAGAAGAGATGTAAAAATAAACACAAGTAAAACTGCATTCTTTGAGGTTTAAGCTATGTCAAAGGAGTCTCTGTGGTGCTGTAAGACTTTTATGATTTCCTAATACCTGTCGTACAAAGTCTGAAAATGAAAATCCTCAGCAAGGCTATGGGCAGTAGCTATGAATCAATAAAATATAAAAAGATGTTTTTTCCTTAACATTTATCAGCAGATTGGACATTGTGATTCGAATAGAGAATGTTAGGTGAGTAGTTAGGCAGCCGTCATAGAGTGTTTGCTGATTTAAGAGTCAAGGGAGATAGACATTTATTTCATTTCTGCCTTTAGAGACTTTGTGAGGTTAAGACATTGAATACCAAACTGCCTCATTCTTCTCTTGTTGAAAGTGACTTGACACACCCGTATTGCTATTTCCAAGGCTAAATTATGTAAAACAAGAAGTTTATTTTTCACTTCTCCCTGACTGGCTTTTCTTCTTGCTTTGATTTGTTCCCTATTATCTCCCACACCTGCACACTCCCTCCCATCATGCATCTGAGGCCAAAGATGGAGCCAACAGTTTGTTTTATGTGTTCAACACTTGTCCTCTGCCTGACTTCAGTCAATTCCCGTGGGAACCCTCTAGAAAGGAAATTTATAAAATGAAGCGCAAGAAACAACTTATGGCACGAGGAGAAAAGGGACACAACAGCTTAATAGAAGGAAGAATGGGGGCGTTTCAAAGTCCCCTCACAGCGTAGTCTGACCTGGTGCCATCGACAACAGCTTTAGAGAACGTAGCGTTGTTTCTGAACCTCCAGACTTGGCAGCTCTGAAAACAGCACTGAAAGGTCTCAGTCTAAGTACAATGTTTAATGAGTACAATCCTACATCACACAAGCCCAGCAAAGGCAGACACCACTTCCAGGTTACACATAACCAGGTGACAAGAACTGCAGAATAGCTAAGTGTTTCCTACACAAAGGCCAGCTGTGTCCTGAGGATTTAGAGGGAGTCAGGAAACCCTGTGAGAGCGGATAGGAGCAAGAAGAGGAAGTGTGATCCCTTATTAACCCCATTTGAACTCGAGGAATTCAGCTTATGTGGGTTTTCTGGTAAGATGCGGATTTCAGATGGTTCTCTAAGGGTGTTCACAAATCAAGGACAGGCTCAAATTTCATCCTCAATCGACAGGTCTGATTGGAGAGCAGAAATACAGTTACCATAGTCAAGTGTTACCCTTAGAGAAGTGCTGGGGGGAATCTTCATTAACAAAGAAACAATAAGGCCAGGCCTGGTGGCACGTGCCTGTAAATGGCAGCCTAGGAAGCCATGGCGAAGACCAGGGCTCTCGGTTCAAGTCCCGCTCAGGGCAACATAAATGAGACCTAGTTCCAAAAAAAATAGCTGGGCATGGTGGCGCATGCCTGTAATCCCAGCTACCTGGGAAGCTGAGGCTGGGGATTGCTTGAGTCTGTGGTCCAAGGATCAGATGTTTTTCCTTTTGTTAAACTCTGTTTTCTGAGAGCAGGTCTTTTTCTTTGTGGGTGAGAAGGAGATGGAGAAGGAGGGGAGGGAGCAAAGAAGCAGTGAAATGAGAAAGGATGAGGAAACTATGCCGTGCCTCACATTCTTAACCAGTGCAGCGACTCTCCTCGAGTGGCAGGAGGAAAAGCCTTTCCATGTCTGCTCCAGCCTCCTGGGTGCCTCTGTAATGCTGGTGTCCTGGGAGACATGGTCTGGGGAAAGGACCCCTGAACCTAAAATGACTTGCTTGTTTTGTGATCAACCTTTGGTATCACATCAGTGGGGGGTGGAGGGGGAGAGAGAAGTGGTTCAGTTTGTGGAGGGGGTAAAATAATTAAGACACGGTGAGTTTTGGAGTGTTTCCTACCTGCATGTGTCTGTGTGTGTTTGAGTTGAATCTCTGGAAATTTAATTTATCGAATGACCACTCTGGGACAGAGTTTGTTTCTTCATTGAGATGTAACTGGCAGAAAATAAGCAGCCCATACTTAAAAGGTGCTATTTGATCATTTTGGAGATATGCATGTACCCATGAAACCATCAACAAACATCAAGATGCTCAATATACACATCCCACCCTGTTTTTGGCAACCCCCCCCCCTTCCTGACTCTCCATCCTTATTCTGTCTCCCAAACAGCCAATGAAGAGCTGTGACTGTCTCTTAATTTGGATTCTCTTTGAGTTTTTCAATCCCTCCCAGAGCTGCACATTCTGCCTTTCCCAAGATAGTGCAATGATTTCACAGCACGTATGTTTTGTTTTTCTTACCTTAAAACATCCTCCACAACGATCGCTTTGAGATCCCTATGAGGCAAGTGTGGGAACGGCAAGAGCCTAACAGGTTGATGTTTTCATCCAAGCTTTCTTTGTGAAATGGCACCAGAGCTAAGGTGACAGAAAATTCCAGGGAATCGATCCTCATCACGTAATAATGCCCGCGAGCCACACGCATAAGCAGACGCTGGAACTTAAAGCTAGGAGTTCCAAGAGGTTTGGAACCTGAAAACTAAACCACCCACCCCCACCCAGTTGAAGACATCGCGTAGAGAGACACGTTGTGATGGGAAGGCCCTACGGAGTGGGCAACAGACGTCCTGAATGGAGAAGAGAGGCTTGAAAGTACAGCTCAAGGTCAAGGTTTCAGGAAGATTGTTCTTGAAAGAGGTTTAAAGAAGATTGTTCCATTAGAAAGAGGTTTAACGCTGCCTGGGTTTGGAAGTACTTTTGTTTTTGTTTTTTTTTTTTTAATATCACCAATTTATTATGAAGCATATTAAAGGCTGTGCATCCACACCCAGATGAGGGGCCAATAGAGCTATGATATGGGGAAAGGGCATAGAGCTTCAGACCTTCTCTATGTCATAAGCACTTTTTATTTATTTTTTTACAGCTATAGTCTTAATTTATTTTAAAACACATTTTGAAAACTATATCAAGATATTGACCTACTTCAAGCAGAAAATGACAACTGCTAAGAATATAATTAGAGCAAACTTACCAGACAGCAGTTTTTTCTTTACTTTTTGAGTCAGAGTGTATTGAGAGTTTCTTTTTTAAAAAATAATTTATTTATATATAAATTTCACAGCTCTGTGATCTCTGGGGTCCTTTTTAAACAGTTGATGCGAGAACGCCCGGAAAACTGCCAGGATGGAGTCGAAAACCGCCGCTAGATGGCAGCACGGAGAAACTAGAATCCCGTCCCTGCTCTGAGAAGTGTTAATTCTTTATTTTTTTAAATATTAAATAATCTATTTATCTATAAATTTCACATCTTTGTGATCTCTGGGGTTCTTTATTTTTAAGGTGATGAAGTATGCTAAAGGATAGGAAACAGATGAAACGCTTGCTTCAAATCTATAAAATGTTTTTAGTAAGTAATAAGCTATATTGAGTGGACCTTTCTTAGAATAAGAATTAAAATCTGATTTTAAGCTAAATCCTGGAGGTTCCCGAACTGATACTTTGCTCAGGCTCAGGACAGGAATCTTAGCAGGGGTTCTCCATGGGCGATTCCCTAGCATCGTGAAAATCAAATAAGAGGATGACTTTGACTTTGAATATTTGTATTTGCCCTCCCTCCTATTTGGGGTTTTCTTTAGGTCATAGAAGAAAGATGTTCTTCGCCAGAAAACCATTTACTAGGGTTCTTGCATAAGCTCCCTATCCTCTCTTCCCACCACCTACCTAACAGCCATCTTCAATGTCGCCTTTAGATATAAGGCAAGAAATCACTCAGTTCCCCAGCGTTCCTCTTCTGAAGCTTATTCGAAAACACAAATCAAAATCAGTGCTCTCACTGGTGGCTGGAAATATCAAAGCTGTGGTTTTTTCCCTCTAGAATGCAGAAATCCCTTGTGCTGTTTGTAAATAGCCAAAGTAAGCTGCACCAAGGGGAAGGACCATTCCAAAGGTGGGGGCTGTGAGCTTGTGATTGGGAATCATGAAAGCCTAATTAGCTGCTTAATGAACAATTATTAAGCTGTCTGGGCTTGACTGAAGAATGGACACACTTTGCTCGGCCAACTGGCATCATTTTGATCAGTCTGAATTGAAAGAAGGTGTTGGACCACTCATTAGTCAGATACTTTCCTAGGTAGTCTCTGTACATCTGCCAAGCGGTGAGGTTCTATCACATACGAGGTTAATTGAAGACCCTGTTTCTTACACTATCTGGAATGAGTTTTAAGAAAGTGATTTTTTATTTTAAAATAAAAACATCGTAACCTCACATCCCAGAATGAACATTTCTATGGAGGGCGCTTATGACAGAGAAGTTAAATAAGGTACTCTCTGCTTTCCCTCTTCCTCAGCTTCGTGTTTTCGTTTGCATGCTCTGAGAATTGTGTAGACTCTTGGAAAGCATTATTGCATATTTTGATTCTCTTTTAATAAAAAGAATAGAAATATGCTCTCCACCCAGAATCACCAGAGTCTCAGAAGTTTCATTTCTGTGTGTCCTTTCTTCCCTACATAGCTTGGCCATTTATTTTCATTTCTCTTTTAAAGGTGAAGAAAAGTATCCTTGAATTGCTTTTGTTGGTTTTAGTAAAGTCTGTATGAAGGGACAGAGATAGTGTTACTGACATTGGATTTTCTTGATTTATAAAGTCCATATTTTCTGCAATCTCCTTGAGAATCAAAGCACTTGCATAGGATTTTGTTTTTCCTAAGTGTGCTCTTCATCTATAATTTATAGCCTTTATTCCAGTCTATTTTTGTTTCAGTATTTTGTATGGGTCCCGTGTGGGTGCTTCTTGTTGTTTGCCAAAAAAATAGTGTGGCAAGATTATCTTAATGTCTTTTCTTATTCATTTGGGGGCCATTTGAATCCTTACTTTAGAATATGAGCAAGAGGCTTCATTTTGATGGTTTTTATTCTTCAGCTGGCTCCTTAATTGACCAAAGAGGGCATAGATAAAAAGACAAAAAAACAAAACCTGTAGCAGTAAGTAAGCTCAGTATTAGAACTTTGTGGTTAAAAACTCCCCCCCCCCATCTAGTTATGCCAAATTATGAAAACCATTTTTATCATCTCATCAAGTGGGATTGTCCTTGGATGTTGGTTTATTTTCTAGTTTAAGGGTAAATTAGACCCATTTAGTGAAAATCATGTTAGTGTGATATTGCATGCTAGGATAACCACTTCCTTTTCTTTGTTCTTCTTTCTTCTTGTGTGTGTGTGGGGGGGAGGGGGGAGGATGGGTCAACTTACCTTATTCTTTTTTCAATTATCTATATTATTCTACTGCAAATTTGGCTTCTAATAAAGAACCCCCTCCCTCCCCTCCAATCTCTGTTACCTTCCAGAGTTCTCTCATCCTGACATCCTGATGAAGGAGCTGGATTAGAACATTTTTTAAAGGGTGGTAGTGGTCACAGGGTCTATTACTTCTGATCATCTGTTTTGGGGATAAGCTCCAAAATCCTTAGTCTTTTGCCTCTCTTGCTGCCTCCCATACTTTCAGTCTTGCATCATGGTACAGTGGGCGCATTACTTGCTACTTTGATTTATTTCTGCTAACACTACAGATGACCTCAAGTGGTAAGATGCTTTGCTGATCCCTTGGAAAAGCTTATACCAAATTCACCTAGTAGACGATGTACTCCACTATAAGCTCTATTTTTTTCAATACATTTGTTTCACTTTAATGTTAAAATTAAAGTTATAACTTTTTGATATTATGGTAAATAACATTTAAAAATATTGCAAATTTAAATATGGAGTGACGTTATGTAAATAATTAGACAACCTTTGTTAAAAAGGGGACACTATTATAATGGAAGAAGTAGTCCTAATGAAAAAAACTCCAAATGATGGCCAATATACTAGAAAAAGAACATAAACTAACAAGGGCACTAATTTTATTGAAATGTAATGAAAATTATATTCAATATAATCTAACAGCAACTTGAACATTGAAGGAAAAGTTATCCAGAGTTCCTTATTGAATATATTGACTTCAGAAATGTTAGAACATGCTCGGAGTGCTTTTGCACTATAGAAGTATTCTGATCTTTCCCAATTTTCATGAAAACCATGCCTTTTCAAGAGAGCCTAAGCTAGGGAAACAGCCACCAGATATTCCTATGAGGTTTCTACATCTTTGCTTCTACATCTTGGCTTTTATAAATAGTGCCACTGCAAACATAGGGTATATCTCTTTTAGAGTTAGCGTTTTCCTTTTCTTCAGATAAATGCCCAGAAATGAAATTGCTTGTTCGTGTACATTAGCTCTATTTCTAGTTTTTGAGAAACTTCCGCACTATTTTTCCTTGTGGTCGCAGCAATTTACATTCCCCCTAACAGTGGATGTAGACTTCCCTGTCACCACATCCTCACAACAGATGTGGACTTCCCTGTCACCACATCCTCTCCAACACTTGTTATTGCTGGTCTTTTTTTTTCCTTTTGAGACTAGGTCTCGCTATGTTGCCTGGGATACCACAGACTCAAGTTGTCCGAGGTACCACGGACTCAAGTGATCCCCAGCCTCAGCCTCCCGGTTGCTGGGTTACAGGTGCCAGCCACCGTGCCCAATTGCTTTTTTGAGACCAGGTCTTGCTATGTTGCCCAGGATAGTCTTGAACCCACCAACTCAAGCAATCCCTGGCCTCTTGCCTCCCAGCACTTGGATAACAGGCATGTGCCACCAAGCCTGGCTAGGTTTTCTGCTTTGGATTATATGAGTTTTTTATATATTTTGGAGAATAACTATTATCAGATAGATGACTGCAAATGTTTTTGCTCATTCAACTGGCTGCCTTTTTATTTTGTCAATGGCTTCCTTTGCTGTGCAAACACTTTAGTTTGTTGTAATCTCATGTGTTTATTTTTGCTTTTGTTGCATTTGCTTTTGGTGTCTTCTTGCTCTTGGCAAACATGGCAGGATTCTACGTCCTGTTCATCTTTTCTCAGCTCCTACATTCACTGTGTCCTGGTGTGGCACCTTCTATGCATCTCTGTCTCAGTGTATTCACCTTTGCTGCAATGGCTCCCCAGAGGGAAAACAGAGTAAGGCCATGGATTGCTTGAGTCCGTGGGTTCGAGACTACTCCAGGCAAGATAGCGAGACCTGGTCTCTAAAAAACTAGTCGGGTGTGGTGGCGGGTGCCTGTAATCCCAGATATGGGAGGCTAAGTCTACGGATCATTTGAGTCCGTGGATCAGGGATACCCAGGGCAACATAGCAAGACCTAGTCTTGAAAATAAATAAATAAATAAATATATAAATAAATATATAGATAGATAGATAAATAAAATGTCCTTTCGACCTCTAAATATAACTTTTTTTTTTTTTGAGACTAGGTCTCACTATGTCACCCAGGGTAGTCCTGGTCCAGGATCAGATCTGAGTAGTCCAGATCTGGGGTCCTGTGGACCCAGGCAATCCCCAGCCTCAGTCTCCCAGGTAGCTGGGATTACAAGCACACGCCACCACGCCCAGCTATTTTTTTGAGGCTAGGTCTCGCTATGTTGCCTGGGGTTGGCCTCAAACCTGCGGACTCAAGCGATTCCTAGCCTGGGCCTCCCTTCCTAGGTTGGGATTAAAGGTGCTTGCCACCGTGCCCAGCTCAAATACAGCTTTTACTATGAAAAGATTCTTTACACTGTTGAAAAGTCCTCCCCATGACTGCAGGCATCAGATCTAACTTACATTCCTAGCTCCTATCTCCAGGACAGTTCCTGATACATAGTAAACGCTCAATTCTATTTGTCAATGAATGTTCTAAGTACTTCAGGAACTGGCAGGAAAGTATTTTCATGATCATATTGCCTTTAAAATATCTTTTTGCTGGGCATGGTGGCATGGGCCTGTCGTCTAAGTGCTGGTAGGCAAGAGGCCTGGAATCGCTTGAGTCCTTGGGTTCGAGACTACCCAGGGCAACATAGTGAGATCTGGTCTTTAAAAAGCAACCAGGTGCGGTGGCGGGCACCTGTAATCCCAGCTACCTGGGAGGCTGTGGCTGGGGATCCCTTGAGTCTGCGACACCCCAGGCAACATAGCAAGACCTAGTCTCAAAAAATAAAAAATCTTTTCTATTGAGCTTCCAATTCAGACAAGAAGACAGGCTTGTCTCTCCTTGACAGCTCTAAACCCTGGAAATAAAAGAAAAGGCGACCAACACGAGGACTCTGGCAGCTGAAAAGAGAAAGGCAGATGGGGTAGGGGGTCCCTGTGTGGGAAGAAAACAGTCACAGGCATCTTATAATCTTCCCACATGTCACAGAAGACAACCAAGCCTCATGGCTCCTGAACTCTAACCTCGCGGCAGTAGGGAGTCCTCCCTGGCACTCAATCGAAAGTCCCACCAACAGTCCCGGCCATTCAGGGAGCACTGCCATGTGCAAGCAGCTCCTCCGACAAGGAGTCCTGGGAAGCTCTTCTTCACTCTTGAGGACCAAAGACTCTGTTCCCCACCTAGAGTCACTGGTGTCTGGACTGAGGAAGTGAGGGATCAGTGGAAACCCAGAGGAACCAAGCAGATCAAAACAATACAATAGGGCCGGGTGCTGTGGTGCTGCCTTTAATCCCAGCCTGGGAAGGGAGGCCAAGACTAGGAATCTCTTGCATCAGTGGGTTCGAGACCCTCCCGGGGCAACATAGCGAGACCTAGTCTCAAAAAAATAGCTGAGCATGGTGCGTGCACCTGTAATCCCAGCTACCTGGGAGGCTGAGGCTGGGGATCATTTTAAGTCCGTGGTACCCCGGGCTGTGGGAGCCCATCTCAGAGATGAGAAACTTGTAATATAAATCTTTGCAAGTTGAGCTCTCGGCCCCCCGCAGGAGGAATAGATTGGGAGCTGACCAGAATCTTCTGGGGACCCCCTAGGGGGCGTAGCTCTCCGGACCCCAAGTGTGGGAGTGCTGAAGTCATGAACTGCATCTTTATTAGGAAAATATAGGAGCCCCGCCGTCAGATTCTATATTTCAATTAGATTCTCTGTGGAGAGTCACCGAGATACTAGAATGAGCCCGAGGCAGGGAAAACTGGGAGAACCAGATAAGCTTTACAACCAAGGAATAACCTTGGGTGACTTGAAACCAACTTTGATTATCCTGATTCACTAAAAATGATTGCTTAGGAATGTTTAGTAGTATCTAATGATAATCTATTTTCTCTTAAGATATTGATTTCTGTCTTTCACGTTATAGTC
>PVHY01031539.1:0-12578 GCA_004024945.1 Uropsilus gracilis | reverse complement strand
TGCCACTGTGCCCAGCTGGGTTTTTTGTTTTTGCTTTTTTTTGGAGACTAGGTCTCGCTATTTTTGCTTGTGGAGCCCAGCTATTGTTTTGGAACTAGGTCTTGCTACGGGCCCTCAGGAGGGACTCGAACCACAATCCCTAGCCCCGGCCGCTTCATAGGCTGAAGCTTACAAGCACGAGCCACCGTGCCCGGCCTTCAAGTATAGCTTTTAGGGGGAAACAATAGATCTGTTTAAAATCTGCAGAAGGCTGGGCATGGTGGGTTTGCGCCTGTAATCCCAGTGCTGGGAGGCAAGAGGCCCGCAACGCTTGAGTTCGTGATCATCCTGGGCAACCATAGCGAGACCTGGTCTTGAAAAAGCAGCCAGGTGTGGTGGCGGGCGTCTGTCATCCCAGCTACCTGGGAGGCTGAGGTCTGGGGATCGCTTGAGTCTGTGGGATCGGGACTACCCCAGGCAACATAGACCAAGTCACAAACAAATAAACAGACAAATAAGTAAACAAACAAACAAATAAGATCCACAGAAGGTGACCGGTGGGTGTGGAGGGCGTGCTCTGGAGAGAGGCTAACCCACAGGCTGGATTCCTTCGGGGGACCACGGCACCCCGGCTCTGGGGGCACCAACGGAACTAAGGGCTCTGAGCGCAGCGCGGGAGCATTTCCCAGTGGGACCCAGGCGGCCGGAGGCAACCGAGAAGCCCCCCCACAGGAGAGGAGGCTGCAGCTACTAGACCATGAGCACCCGGGAGGCACAGCTGCTGCACCCCCCCACCCCCCACGGCTTACTGACAAGGGCTCAGCAGGAGAAGTCCAGCTCCAGGACAAGCCTCAGGCCTTCCGGAGGGGCTGGCCTGGCGCAGACCGAGGGAGCTGCTGAATGGGAGCCCAGCCAGACTCGGGGGGCGGGGGGGGGGGGGGGGGGGGGGGGGGGGGGGGGGCGGCGGCGGCGGCGCGGGCTGTGTGGCGCCAAAGAGCCCCCCCGGGGTTGCATGGCCGCAGGCTCCTTGCTCAGCCCTGGCGGGGAGGGCGCTTTGCCACCCGACAAAGTGCCTCTGCTCGGTCCTGGGGTCTGACACCGGGGAGGGGAGCCCCCGCCCGCAGCGAGCAGAGCGCACCCCACACAGGGCGCAGGCCAGACCAGCTGGGCTGGCGGGAGACAGAGGCAGACAGCGCAAAACGACCTGAGCAGGGAGTTCTAGGCCAAGGCCTCTGGGCTGCGGGTTCGCGGTTTAGTGCTGCCCCCTGTGTCCTGAGAGCGGGATGACAGGCGCGGGGAGGCCGCCCAGGAGTACGGGTGTGGGGTCCCCCGGCCCCGCAGGGGCGCGCTCAGCCCGTGCTGAAAGCAACGGGGGAAGTGAGTGGGGTGACAAGCAGCGCCTTCCTGGAGCGGCCAGGCGTGGCTCCAGCTCCAGCGGACGCGAGCCACACGGGACAAGGAAACACCGCGTACGTAGGCGAGCACAGGAGCGAGGGTTGCGGGCTACCGGCCCACCGCCTCCCGCACGGTGCTCCTCGTGGTGCCTGTTGGGAACACACTAACCAAGGTGACTCCATTTTGTTTAAAACCTCCATTTTGGGCCGGGTGTGGTGGCGCATGCCTGTAAGCGGCAGCCTAGGAAGCTGCGGCCAGGACCAGGGCGCGGTTCGAGTGCCGCTTGGGGCAACGTAGCGAGACCTGGTTCCAAAAAAATAGCTGGGCGTGGTGGCGCGCGCCTGTAATCCCAGCTACCTGGGAGGCTGAGGCTGGAGATCGCTTGAGTCTGTGGTACCCCGGGCAACAAGAGCCTGCTGTTCCACAGGCAAAAACAGCCAGACCTAGTCTCAAAAAACAAAAACCTCCATTTTGAGGTTTTTAATCCCAAACGCGTGCCTTTAATCCTAGCCTATGGAGGGAGGCCGGGATTGGGAATCGCTTGAGTCTGCGGGTCTGAGACCTGCCCAGGGCAACATAGCGAGACCTAGTCCCAAAAAAGAGCTGGGCGTGGTGGCGTGCGCCTGTAACCCCAGCTACCTGGGAGGCTGAGGCTGGCAATCACTTGAGTCCAGGGTACCCCGGGCAACATGAGTCTGCAGTTCCCAGGGTAACATAGCGAGGCCTAGCCTCAAAAAACAAAAAAAACCTCCATTTTGAAGCCAGTGACCTCTCCTTGCCCTCGGTGGAAAGTACCTGCCACGGCTGACTGGCCCCACATCCTGTTTCTGCCTCCCCTTATTCCTGGTTGTTCCTGACAACAGCATTGTCCACCTGATGGATGATGGGTGTCAGCAATATTGGAAACTGTATTTATGGAAACATGTCCTACACCTGCTTGTTTGCTTCACGATGGGGGGCGGTGGTGGTGTTGCCCTATAAAAGGTGGTCTCTCTTGCCGTCTTGGCTTGGGGACCCTGGTTTGCAAGAAGCACCAGCTTCTTGCAAATAAACCTGCTGCTTTGAATCTCCACTGGAGTCCTGGTGTCTTGTAACAGAGCTCCCCTTCCAGCGGCCTCAGCTCCCTTCTGTTTTCAACACAATGGGAAACTACTCAGGAGCCTTAGCTGTCTCCCGACAGGCTCCCAGCTTCCAGCTTCTCCCCCAATTTCCTGCGTCAGGGCCATGCTTGTGTTGTGTGCTTAGCAACGCCCCCTTCAACCCGGCCCTCCTCTCAGACCACAGGACTCACTAGCTCAGGCTGGACTCAAGGTGCCCCCACGGGGCCGGCCTCTGAAGCGGGCTCTTCAATGCTCCTGGCACCTCTCCTGGGCGCTGAGCGGGATGCAGAGACCCCGTCGAGAGCTGGGCTTGAGACCTCCGGGGACACCTCAGAACTGCGCCCCTTAGCTGGGTGCAGTGGCGCACGCCTTTAATCCCAGCCTAGGACGGGAGGCTGAGACTGGGAATCGCTTGAGTTCGTGGGTTCGAGACCCACCCAGGGCAACATAGTGAGACCTAGTCTCAAAAAATAGCTGGGCTTTGGTAGCGTGAGCCTGTAATCCCAGCTACCTGGGAGGCTGAATCTGGGGATCGCTTGAGTCCATGACCCCGGGCAATGTGAGTCTGCGGTTCCATGGATAATATAGCAAACCTAGTCTCTAAAAAAATTCCAGTCTCCTGTAGCCACAGCAAATGCCACCTTTACCACCATCTCAGTCTAGAAACATCCAGTCGCCCCAAAGGAGGTCTTGCCCAGCCATACCAACAGCCACTTCCTCTTCCCTTCCAGCACCGGGTCTGGCTGCTGCTGGCTGGCTTTCTGTCTCTGGGACTAGTCTGGTGTTTCCTGCGTGGAGCTGCACTATGTGCCATCTGCTGGCACTGGCTCCTGCTGTAATGTCACCTTTTCAAGATGTATCTGTGTGGCACGAGTCCTTTATTTCTTTTTCATGGCTGAGTAATATTCCACCACCTGGAGCAATGTGCTGCGTGGCCATTCACAGGGTGACGGTGACATGGGCCATTTCTGCCTTTTGCTGCTGTGACACGGGCCATTTCTGCCTTTTGCTGCCTTTTGCTGTGACATGGGCCATTTCTGCCTTTTGCTGCCTTTTGCTGCTGTGACATCTATAAAACTGTGACACGGTATGCGGACCGGGGGGCACATGGCGCTGTGCTTGGGCATCTCTGAGCATATACTGGGCAGACTCGCTAGGTCAGGGGGTCATTTTTTTGTTCGATTTCTGAAAAATGTGCCCTTTTCCTGCTGTGTCAGTGGCAGCCTCCACAGCCCCCACCTGAGGGCCCCACCTCCTCGACAGCTCCATCGCTGCCTGGTGCCAGTTACCCAGCGAGCGAGGAGGGTCTCACGGTGGCATCGACTTGTAGGTCCCTAATTGTGCCCTTTCCAGGCACACACGCAGGAACAAACACGAACACACACACACACACCCTGCCTGACAAGCTTTCCCCTGGGGACACCCGATCCTGGCCGCCCCACCTCACCTGGACACCCTCATGCTCCCCCTGCCGTCCGCCTCTCCCTTCCAATCCACATATGGAAGCAAAGCTACTTTTCATAAAACTGAATTCCGGATCAGTCGCCTCAGGCGTGTATGCAAAAACAAATGGCGCGTGCGTGCGTGCGTGCGTGCGTGCAACAAACAGAGCTGCTTCGTTGGCTCAAAATGTCTCTACAGTAACGAAAACAAACTCACATGGACTCTTCTTTTGGCGCCGCCCTGGCCAGGTCTTCCTGTTCCTTCATTTTATCTGCAGCTTGGGCTTGTTTTTCGATTTCACTGAAATTCAGATTCTCCAGTTTCTGGGCGCCCAGACCCCCCTTCTTGGCCCCGAGCTAGAAGGAACGCAAGGTTAGAGCCTACCCAATTGTCTTGAAAGCTGCAGGCCTGTCAAGGTTCTTTAGGGTCGCAGACCTGAGCGGGGCCTCGCACCTGGTCCCCGTCAGCCCCCACTGCCCTGCGCAGCTGGTCTTCCCCAGCTTCTGGTCCCGGATGAGGAGCTGAGGCTCCTAGAGCCCAGAGACCCAGCTGGGAGCGCACAGCCAGTCCTGGGGCCTGGGGCCTGCTCCAGGGAGTGATGGTGGGGGACCCCAAAGGGACCCAGGAGCTGGCCGCTCAACAGAGGGGCCCCTGCAAGGCTGGCCACACAGCAGCTCCCCAGGGGGTCTCTGGGATTCTAGAAGAACTCTGTCCTAGACAGCAGGAACGTGAAATGGCCGTTGTGGGAAATCTTCACCTAGTGGGACGGTCACTTTGATACAGGGTAGTGATGTGGTTGAAAAATGGTATTGGCGCCAAAATACCCTGGGTGGGCGGGGTCTGAGGGAAAGATGCACGAGAAGAAGCGAGAAGCCCCAAAAGGCAGATAAAAGGAGCAAGGACAGGGAAAAAAGGGAAAGGAACGGAAAGAGATGAGAATGGCGGATTGAGGGAACAGGCCCATGTGGCCTGGTCTGGAAAAAAAAAACCCTGAAGAGTGAACTGGAGGTAGCAAGGAGCCATGGTGGCTGGAAGAAGAGTGGCCGGTGTGGAGAGTGTGGCACCGCAGCAAGGCGGCATAGTGAGCTGGGACCTGGAGATGGCCAGGGATTTGGAAAGCTGATTTGTGCCTCAGCGATTGTGGAAGAAGTTTGAAGCGCCTTGGAGAAGCAGAGCAGCTCGGAACACTGGAGAAGCGAAGAGAAGACGCTGGAGAAAGACTGGGCTTTACAGAGTGCCTGCCTCAGGTTTGGAGGGGCCAAGGGCGCCATCATGGACATGTGTCTTTGGGACCTTTGGGACTGAGAATGGTGACTGGGGGTAAGATAACTGACCGCCTGTGGCTGCGAGAACTTTTCATTTTCCCTGGCTACTTTCCTTGTAAATAAAACCCTGTTGTTGAACTGCATTTGAGTGACAACTGCCACGCGCGGGTATAGAAGGCAGCAGAAGTCGCATTTTAAGTTTTGTTTTTTTTTTTTTCCCCTGTGGCTTGTTGGTGGGTGGCTTCTGCCCCTTTCAACCCAACTTCAGCCTCACTGAGCCAGCCGACTTTACGGAGGCCAGCGAACTAGACGATGACTCCCAAGACAAGCCAAAAGGCAGGGGTGGCTCCCGTGAGCCTGCACGCTACCTCAGAGCCAAACAACCAGGGGCGGGGTGCAGCATACTCACTCCTTTTTTGGCTTGGTTTGGTTTCTTTTTGATGATCGAGGACATCTCTGTGAAAAGAAAGAACATCAGAACGTCAGGCGTCATCTGTCTATTTTCAGCATCTCGGCATCTCTTTCGCAGATCTTGCACCTCATCCCTGGAGAGGTGACAATCACTTCCACCTCCGTGTGTCATCCAGGAGACAGCGTGGGGCACGTCAGGTCGATGGAGCCAGGTTGGGACGGACGGGGCCTGGGTGTTTTTAATTTTCTTTTCCTTTTTTTTTTTTTTTTTTTTGAGACCAGGTCTTGCTATGTTGCCCGGGATAGTCCTGATCCTGTAGACTCAAGCAACCCCTAGCCTCAGCCTCACAGGTAGCTGGGATTACAGGTGCGTGCCACCATGCCCGACTGAAAACATTTTTCCCCCCCCGGACATGACACTGGAGAGAAGCCAAGAGCATCTGTCTGCCATCACCTTCCTCAGGGCTATGTGTGTCAGAACACACCTTCCTGTAGCCTCCGCTCCACAAACCCTCAGAATCCTGGGAAATGCCTGGCCCTGTGCACACATGGAAGCAGCTGGCCCATGCTCTCCGCCTGGACTCCCATCCAGACTTCGTCCATCAACCAGGAAGGCTGCCTCTTCAGCAGCTGGGCTGGTCAATGCTCAACACTAGAGGATGCCTTTCAAGCGCCTTAAGACTCATTTCCTGGCCGGGCGTGATGGCATGCGCCTGTAATCCCAGCTACTTGGGAGGCGGAGGCTAGGAGTCACTTGAGTCCGTGGGTTCGAGACTACCCCGGGCAAATAGCCTAGTCTCTAAAATAATAATAATAATAACCAATTTTTTGTTGTTGTAATAAACAATTTTTGCTGGGTGTGGTGGTGTGTGCCTGTAATCCAAGCACTAGGAGGCAAGAGGCCAGGGATCACTTGAGTCTGCAGGTTTGAGACTACCCTGGGCAACATAGCGAGACCTGGTCTCAAAAAAATAAAAGACAGGCATGGTTGGTGCATGCCTGTAATCCCAGCTACCTGAGAGGCTGAGGCTAGGGATCACTTAAGTCTGTGGGCTTGGGACTACCCCAGGCAACAGAGACTTAGAGACTTGGTCTCTAAAAACAAAAAAAACAAATAAATTCTTTTCCCATCCCAGGTTATCTAGTCTGCTTTCCGAACCATGTCTAAGACAGCCAGTAAAAATGACTTTTCTCTTCGAGGATGAGAAGGAACTAAACTAGAACTGCTAATAACCAAAGAAGCCTGACTGTGTGGTAACATCACCACACTGCCCACATGGGAAAGAAGTTCCAGAGACCCTCCTCTTCACCTCTTTGTTTTCTGTTTGTTTTTGTTTTTTTTTTTTAGAGACTAGGTCTCGCTATTTTGTCCTGGGTAGTTTCAAACCTGCGGACTCAAGTGATCCCTGGTCTCAGCCTCCCAAGGCTGGGATTACAGGCACATGCCACCATGCCCAGCTATTGTTTTGAGACTAGGTCTCGCTATGTTGCCTGGGGTAGCCTCTAACCTGCGGACTCAAGCAATTCCTAGCCTCAGCCTCCCAAGGCTGGGATTACAGGCGCGTGCCATCGTACCCGGCTTCTCTTCACCCCTTTCTTCAGATGTGTCCTAGTTATCGGAGGTTGCTCCCTCCAAGTCGATGCAGCTGGGGTGAACCCAGCTGGAGCATTTCTCAGCATCTGGTTGTTTTTCACTGAAACAGCTGCTTCCCGTCTGGTGCAATGGAATAAGCATGGATTTCGGATTCAAAGTCCCTGGAGATGGGGACGGTCACCTGGTTTAAAATTATAACGAGAGGCCAACGGTGAGAGCTCTGGGGTACGTGGGCACGGGGCGGGCACCCCGGCCTCTCTGCTTATCTGGCCACATTACACCAGCGTGTCCTCTGCGGCCTTCACAAGCCAGACGCGCTACCATGTCCCTGGCCCCCAGGCTGGCTGGGACGTTCGTCTCATGTTTGATAAAATCTCCTGAATGGAGGAAGAGCGGAGACGCCAGTGACTTCAGCTTGAGCCGCAAGGCGGACCAGGATGCATATTTGCCACAAGGCATCTCACTCCCGAAGTCAGAGAACAGCTTTCTCCATTTACCTAAAGGAGCCTTCAGCGGCATGTTGAGGCCTTCCACGCTCGGTCCTTGTTCCGGTGCACCTGAAAGGTAAGCACAGTGATGGTAATGAAGAGAAACACTCATCCGATTTGCTTCTGAGTATGCAATCCCTTCAGCTTCTTCCTTTTTTCTTTTATAGACTAGGTCTCGCTATGTTGCCCGGGGTAGTCTCGATCCTGCGGACTCAAGTGATCCCCAGCCTCAGTCTCCCAGGTAGCTGGGATTACAGGCGCACACCACCATACCCAGCTATTTTTTTTTTTTTTTTGAGACTAGGTCTCGTTATGTTGCCCAGGGTAGTCCCAATCCCATGGACTCAAGCGATCCCCCAGCCTCAGCCTCCCAGATGGCTGGGATTACAGATGCCCGCCACCAGGCCCGATTGCTTTTCCAAGACCAGGTCTCGCTATGTTGCCTGGGGTAGCCACTCAGCTTCTCAATGTTTGTTGTTGTTGTTTTTTTCCTAATTATCATAGAACATTGTAGAACATTGGTCATATTTGCATGGTTGTATTATATCTCTACTCCCCACCCCACCCACCCTTTCCTCTTCCCCCCTCTGGCCACTCCAACTCCTCTCGCTGCCCGCTCGTTGGGCTGTGTTTGGCCCACAGGACTTTTATTTTTTTCAAACTATTTCCTTTATCCCCCCTGGGTGCGGACTCGCCTTCCTGGATAGCAGCAGACCAGGCTGCTCGGGTCTCCAGGAATAGCTGAGGCATAGTCAGGCGGAGCATGCTGGGAATGTGTAGGGCGGATGTGGTGGCTTCTCTGAGATTGTCTCTGGGATCTGTCACCTGTTGCTGGTTCTGTGTCTTCTGGGTTTGGGAATGTAACTCCCAGCCAGTAGTGGTGAGGCGTTCACTGCTGGGGCAGACTTCCCCAGGTGGCTGGTCGAGCTCCTCTCTTCTCTCTCATCAGCAGCTCTGCCGTGGGGCCACAGCCACTCGTGGTGGCTTTCTTCCCCCATTGACTGGCGAAGGAGGGAGCCTCTGAAACGCTGCACGTTGCTGTGGGCCCGGGGTCTGATTCCCCAGTGCCGGAGATGACGCAGCAGGAATCTGTGACAGGTCACCTCACTTGCTGGTGACACCTTCCTGTCTCCTGGGTTCCCGACACACTGCTTGTCCCACACAGGTGGTGAGTCTATCTAGGGCTGTTATTACTTCCTTTCCTCTGCATTATAGCTGCAGCTGGGAGACTGGTTTTTTCATTCCTAGTGCAGGTCTGATTAGGTTGGATTAAACTAGAGGATCCCGCCCCCCAGGCCCACACCCCAACAGATGTGCTCAGCCCCCACCCCTCTGCCCTCATTGGAGGCAGAGGGCAGCTTCCCCAGCCTGAGATCCCTGGAACCGGAGTCCCTGAGACCCTGAGGTGCTGGTGGTATAGGACTCACCCTTGCCTCCCACCCCTGCCAGCAGCCTAGGCAGGTGTGCTTTTTTTTTTTTTTTTTTTGAGACTAGGTCTTGCTATTTTTGCCCGGGGTACCACAGTCTCAAGCCATCCCC
This sequence comes from Uropsilus gracilis, assembly GCA_004024945.1. Lineage (NCBI taxonomy): Eukaryota > Metazoa > Chordata > Mammalia > Eulipotyphla > Talpidae > Uropsilus > Uropsilus gracilis. The sequence goes on along the minus strand of PVHY01031539.1, from coordinate 3,364 downwards.
AGCCTCAGCTTCCCAGGTAGCTGGGATTACAGGTGTGCACCACCACGCCCAGCTATTTTTTTGGAATTAGGTCTCGCTACGGGCCCCAGGCGGGACTCGAACCGCGATCCCTAGCCCCGGCCGCTTCATAGGCTGAAGCTTACAGGCACGAGCTACCGTGCCTGGCCCCAGGAGTGCATTTTTTATTTGCTTTATAGAATGAAAGTGTTGGTCGCGCCCCCAGTTAAAATCACTAGACGTCGGCCTTTCAGATGGCTCAGGCCCTTGGAGAAGAACCCCCGGCACACGCCTGCTGCAGTCGAGGCCATCGGCCCATCACCGATTTCTACCGCATCGTCTCTGGGACTGAGGAACCAAACTCCTGGTCCACAGTTTTGTGCAACATTCAGCGATCGATGGGGGAAGAAAGCCACAGAGATGTGGCTGTGGCCTCACAGCAGAGGTGCTAACATGAGAGAGAAGGATCCACCGCCTGGGGAAGTCTGTCCCCAGCAGGGAACATCTCCGCTGCCAGCGGCTAGGAGTTGGGCTCCCAAACCCAGATATCAGAACCACACGGCACAGAACCAGCACCACGTGACAGACACCAGACAGGAGCCTGGAGAACTGTGCCATGCATGTGCCCTGCAAGAAGTTCCTGATGTGCTTGGCCTGACATCTGAGCAGCCTGGTCTGTTGCTGTGCGAGAGTGCAAGTCCATACCTGGGGGAAAGGACATCGTTGCAGAGAAAGAGAGAAGACCAGTGGGCCAGACATGGACCAACGGCTTCCTTACAGCGCAAGGAGTTGGAGTGACCAGAGGAGGGAAGGGGGAAGGGGAAAAACGAGGTAGGGTAGGGGGGTAGGGTATACAATACGGAGGGGAGGGATAGACCTACGGGGAACGACAACCATACAAACGTGACCAATATTGTATGAAAATTACCAAATAAAAATTAAATAATAATAATAGATAAACTAAAGTCACTGAACTTCAAACACATGGCCTGTTTTGCTAAAGCCACCAGGCTGAGATGCTGGCTGTACACAAGGGTAGCCACGTATAGATCCCTATCCCCTATACTAACATGTGGAAATTCTACCAACTCCATCCAGGATAGAACCCCAAATTTCAATTGCCTGGAAATCTGCCCTGTTTTCTAGTTTGCCCCCCCCCCCTTTTTTTTCTTTTTCGAGACCAGGTCTTGCTATGTTACCTGGGGTAGTCTCAAACCTGTGGATGTAAGCGATCCCTGGCCTCAGCCTCCCAGGTAGCTGGGATTACAGACGTGCGCCACTGCACCTGGCTGAAGGCATTACTTTAAAAATGGCCACCCCAACAGCGATTCCAAGGCAACTCGATGGCTTTGCTCTTGGAAGCATTTAAAAGGGAAACTCAAAGATGGGCACGGTGGCACGTACCTGTAAGCTTCAGCCTATGAAGCGGCTGGGGCTAGGGATCGTGGTTCAAATCCCACTGGGGGCAACATAGCGAGACCAAGTCCCCCCACCAAAAAATAGCTGGATGTGGTGGCACACGCCTGTAATTCCAGCTACCTGGGAAGCTGAGGCTGGGGACTGCTTGAGTCTGTGGTACCCCGGGCAACATGAGCCTGCAGTTCCACAGGGAAAAATAACAAGACCTAGTCTCAAAAAAAAAAGTGTCAATAGGCAAAGCAGGAGGCCTCCTGCTGACTTTTTTCTTTTTTTGAGACTAGATCTCGCTGTGTTGCCCAGGATACCACAGACTCAAGAGATCCCCAGCCTCAGCCTCCCAGGTTGCTGGGATTACAAGCATGCACCACCACACCCAGCTATTTTTGGGACTAGGTCTCTCTATGTTGCCCTAGGTGGGTCTCGAACCCGTGGCCTCAAGCGATTCCTAGTTCTGACCTCCCTTCCCAGGTAGCTGGGATTAAAGGCACGCGCCACTGTTCCCGGCCTCTACACAGATATTTCTGATGCTGCTGAGCTTACTGTTTTGGTCCAAACACCAGCCCCTTCTCCTAAAACTACCACGTGTCTCTCCAGAGGCAAGTGTTCCCATCCTGACACCCAGGGGGTCTCCTGCCACCCCCTCAGAAGCAGGGACCCCAAAGCCCTTGGAGGATGGAGCCTCAGACTCTCCCACCCTTGTACCCTGAACTTCTGGCAAACCAGCAGCCTCTTTGCTCTAGGCTCTACCTCAGTCCTTCCCCAGGGCCTGCTGCATGCCCGTCTCTTCTTTTTTGAGACTAGGTCTCCCTATTTTTGCCCGTGGAACCTCAGGCTCTCCTTGCCCAGGGTACCACAGACTCAAGCCATCCCCAGTCTCAGCTTCCCAGGTAGCTGGGATGACAGGTGCGCGCCACCACGCCCAGCTATTTTTTGGAACTAGGTCTCGCTACGGGCCCCAGGCGGGACTCGAACCGCGATCCCCAGTTCCGGCCATGGCTTCCTAGGCTGCCGCTTACAGACATGCACCACCATGCCCGGCCATGCCCGTCTCTTCTTGCTCCTTTCCTAATAAATACCTTTAATCATCCAACTTCCAGAACACTCCTTGCCAAGAAGCTTCTCAAACTGTCACCAAATCTAATGGCTGGCGAGTGTCCTGTTCTCCCCATGATACTCAGCTCCTGAAGGAGTCCAGCCTTAGCTTACTTACAGAGCCAACACTTGCTAAGCGGTCAACCCCTTAGCTTGTCAAATGCCACGTTTTTGTGGCACAGCATCTGGCGCACAGAAGACGCTCTATCTACTGTCTGGATCTGCACTATTCATCTCATAGAAGTGATGCTTAGCCGGGCATGGTGGCGTGTGCCTGTAAGCAGCAGCCTAGGAAGCCGTGGTGGGGACCAGGGATCATGGTTCGAGTCCCGCTCGGGGCATAGTAGCGAGACCTAGTTCCAAAAAATAGCTGGGCATGGTGGCACATGCCTGTAATCCCAGCTACCTGGGAGGCTGAGGCTGGGGATGGCTTGAGTCTTTGGTACCCCGGGCAACGTGAGCCTGTGGATCCACAGGCAAAAACAGCGAGACCTAATCTCAATAAAAAAAAGGAGTGATGCTGAAAATGCACACGGCTTAAAAAACTGCAGTCCTGCTCTCTGGTTATAAAGGCGACACTCGCGGTAAAGGTCGAATCACTTCCGTTTGGAAGGAAAAGTTGCTGGTGAGTTCATTCCTCAGCTAACACCTGACACACACCTGCCGGGGGCTTTCTGCGCCTGCACGTTTCTGCTTGTTTTTTTACAAAAGAGGAGCTCACGGTCGACATCCAGTAATCCCCCCACCCCCCCACATTCTCTCATGAGACCCTTCCCCATGGAACTTAGGTCTTTATCGGTGGGGGTGGGGAGGAGAGGGAGGGGGAGGGGGAGGAGAGGGGGAGGGCACCTACCTT
>PVHY01031538.1:0-12573 GCA_004024945.1 Uropsilus gracilis | reverse complement strand
CCCCAAAAGTAGCTTTCAAAGGATTGTGTATCCCACCACCCTACCACCGGTGAACCGTTATCAGTTTGCTAGTTTTAACTTTAATTGTCCTGTTGTTTGATTCCTTTATATCCCACCTATAAGTGAGACCATTGTTATTTGTCTTTTTCTTTTTTCTTTTTTTTTTTTTCAGAGACTAGGGGTAGTTGCCTAGGGTAGTCCCGAACCTGTAGACTCAAGTGATCCCTAGCCTCAGCCTCCCAAGTAGCTAGGATTACAGGCACATGTCACCACACCTGGCTGGTATTTGTCTTTTTCTTTGTGACTTATTTCAGCTTGCATGATTCCTTCCAGCCACATCCATGTTGCTGTGAATGACATGAGTGTCTTTTTTAATAGCTGAAGAGTATTCCATGGTAGAACTTTGGGGTATGCAGTGATATTAGGGGAAAAAAAAAAAAAAAAATATATATATATATATATATATATATATATATATATATAATCGGTAAAAAATAAAGACGATGTCTCAAACCTATCTGCCCGTCAGTCATCCATCCATTTTGGATAACACCTTTCCTGGCATCCTCAGGCTGTAACTGGATGATGTCAGATACAGCAAATCTTTCCCAGTCCTGTTGGAGATGCCCTGGTGTATATTCTCCAGAGGCCAAAGCTATAATGGAGTTGAAATCTTGATCAGCCACTACACTGCAACACAGTCTATAAGTGTAATTCCTAAGACAACACAGAGCCCAGATATGGTGATACCTTAGCTCAAAGGCCCCTTAAACAATTTTAGTAGCAACCCACTCAGCGAAACATCTTTCAGCACACCGAAAAGAAGTTTACGATGTTCCCCATGACCCACTGGATCATATTCCACACTGCCTCCCTCTAGATGTTCAAATTTCACCCCAGGGATGGTGGGTTTTGTCTGCTGTGTGAAAAGGTGTGACCCAACGCCATTCCTTTTGTGACTTGAGTTGTCCCGGAACATAAATATTTCCTCTGAAATTCTTACTGTGTAATGCTTTACCATGGCCAAGTTCCTTCATGAAAGTCTAGGGAAATGTGTCACTACCTCCTGCTCCTCACCATGATCATCCAGGCAAGGCCTCTGGGGCTTCCGTAGCTCCAGACCGATGCACTGAGTCACCCTTTGATCCTTCCCTAACCAGTTCCATGACTGACTCTCTGGCCACCCGGAGCCAGATTGAAGCCTCGGGCGAGCTTGCTTAAGTGAGATGTTCTTCAAAATAAAGCCCTGGGAAAACACTAGCCATCGTTCAAGGCAAATTTCCCCCATGACAACCAGGTGGGAGACAGTGAGTGATCTTCCTTCCTTCTTAAGGAGACATTGTTCAGGAAAAATTACAGTCGCTCACAGCCTTGGGAAAATCCATTGATTCTTGGAGAATAGACTCCGAAAGATTTCTTCCGGGTCAGTGACAGGAGGAGAGGAGCTGAACCAACCAACCAGGTGCAGGGGTGCTAGTCAAGCTCTTCAAGTTCCCACACTGCCACTTGACCCGCAGAAGGGCCTCCTCTCCCCACCACCACCACACAGGTCGAGCGGCAAAGCTGCAAACAGATGGCAGGCTGCAGCCGTTGTCCCTTCCTTTAGTCTCCAGAATAGTTGCCCCCCTGTTGACTTATCACCCAGTCTCTTCTCCATGCATCTAAGACAAGAAGGTCACCACATTTCTGTTTGTTCTCTTGTGTAGATCCTCACACCTCCTGGGCTGATTCCCTTTTCCTTTCTGTGCTCTTCCCAAAGGAGAGGCCCGATTTCTCATCGGCAGGGATCCAGTCTGTCTCCGAAAGTCCTTTTTATCATTCCAATGGGTGGGCTGCCAGGCTCTAAAAATAAAACTCCATTTATTTGTTTGATCCAGGAAAAAATCAATGATGCTACAGTTCCACTGTGGTGATATTCTCAGACAATATTTTAACTGCCTCTCAGGTTCTATTTTAAAACCATCATAACCACAGATGTGCAGAATTCTGGAGATGAATAGGGCTGCAATGGACTTCTTTACATTTTGGGAGTTGTGAAACTCTCTTTTTGAAAATATGATGACTACTATGGAAACACTCCTGGGGGTGGGGGGGGAGGTAAATGACCTTACAAAGTTCTGTCACAGGCAGAAGTCTGCACATAAAATTATACACTGGTGAGCAGGTCAGCCCGTCGATCCCCAGCTTAGATCTGACTTTACACAACTGAGAAGGAAACTGAGGCCCTAAGTGAAAACTAAGCTGCTATGAGCAAGGAGCTAGTTAGTAGAGAAACAGTCCCAAAATGCTGGACTCTTCTGCTGAATTCAAAAGCACATACTACATGACAAGGGTAAGCATGTCACCTGTCACCCAAACCAGGACACGTCTGCAAGTGAAGAGGTGAGCTGTGGATAATTGGGCTAAGATGACAGGTGCAAACTGCAGCCTTTGGGGTAAAACAGGACACATGGTCACTTTGTCATACCAAGAGCACAAAAACTCGTGAGCCAAATAGTTTTCTATGCAAGAAGATCAAAATCTCTCAGGAAAAGAAAGAAAATGCGAGCTTGCAACCTAGCCTCTGAATTTTCATTTTGCAGCACTTTGAAAACCCCCAGCACCTACCTCCTTAGCTGAGTCCTCATTAAATGAGTATCACGTATCTTGTGAATGTGACATACAAAGGAAATTATCATAACACTTCATTACAAGCTTGAGGTTTTTTTCCTTAAGATCTCTCCAGAGACATCTCAATCAATTTTAGTTTTATCAGCAACACAAGTAGCAGACATCAGAACTTTCTGGTTGCTGCTATTTGCAAAGTCAGTCTTACTCCAGAGGTTTAACCATTTCAGTCTGACTATGCAGAGAAAGGATAAGGAAAATTGATTCCATTGCAAAGAGTGTCCCTCAAGATCTAAATAATTCATATCAGTCTCAACCTTCACACATTATCTGGAACAGTAAGCTTATTCCAATGACTCCAAGCTTCCGGCATCTCCCCTTGCCGAACAAAGCTCCCTTGCGCCCCTTGCCCACTGGCTGGCCTTCTTTCTGAAGTGTCAGCGCCTGTGTTCACTCATTTCCTTGCTCTTAGAATGTTAATTTCAAAACTTTCAAAGGAAAGAGTCTGTTTTTCAACTTAGTGCTGCCTTAAGTATCTCAGCAGAGCCTCCAGTTGTAATTTACATCATCAGTGATTACCTTGGGGTCCCACTGGTTGTATATTAAAATTATGTAGAGAACTTTCCAAACAAATCCCAAATATGGGCTCATCCCCAGAGATTCTGATTCATTGATTGAGGTGGGAACCAGCCACAATCATCTTTTTTCAAGTCTACCCAGATGATAGTAATATGCTATAGGTTCATAAGTGATAAGTAGCAGCTTTCTCTAGGTCCAGGATTTTTGAACTGGATAGATTCAGGCTTCTTACTACAGCCACAGGAAATGTGCATGCCTGACCCATTGCACAAGGAATTTTTGGAAATCCTAAAATGCTAAAAGGAACTTCCTTACACACTGAATTTGGGGGAAATCCAGTTGTAAGGAATTAGACAAGTCTCTATAATGTATCTTGCTGATTCCATCTTTTAGTAGTGAGCATTCTGGGTCTACAAAAGGAAGTTGTGTCAAGCAGCGTTAAGCAAATGTATTCAATCACAGCACTTTCCAAGAGGGTTTCATGGAATTTGTATTAAATAAAGAGCTTGATAAAGCCCAGTACGGATGCCTACCCATGCAGCTTGGCAGACCACCCACACACTGACAGTGTGTGCTGACCCTGAACCAGCTCATTACACAGTAGTCATGGCAGCAAGCCACACTGGTACTGGCCAGAACCAAAGTCACAGATGTCCTAGCATTTGAGTAGCAGGAGGCGTTTCCTGCCCCTACGGGTGTCCATCCTGTGGATAAATGATGGATTTACCCTATTAGTGTCTTACACACTAGACTATGAGATCAGCAGACCAGCCACCCTCCTGGCAAATGGGAAGGAGACCCTTCTGAATGAGAAGCTGGTCTCTTTGCCACTCCTCTTGGGAGAGTAAGAGAAATGGTACTGGGATTAAGGAAATGCTCCTTGGAGGAAAGGAGCTTGCCTCATCTTTCTTTGTATCTCTGAACTCTGAACATTGAGTTGGCTCAGTTGGCCTGTGGACATTCCTTGCTTCAGGCTTAAAGATGCTCCTTGACACACAGACTCAACCCTGGGAAGATAAGTGGTTTCCCACGCTAAAGACAAAAGTCTTACTTCTCAAAGTAGATTTTATAGTTACATTTTCCTCTTTTGCTTGATGTTTTTACAAAAAAATCTAGACTTTAGTGACAGCCTGAAAGGCCACATCAGCTCTGTTAGCGGAAACAGGGATGTGTGCTGGACTCATTCATTGGAGGCCTGGGAGCAAATGAGGCCGGCAGGGTTGTGTTTAGTGTGAAGTTTGGGGTGAATTCCCTGTTTGCAACCATTCCTGTTCCTGGGGACTGGAATAGGGACTATTCATAGGGCTGAGCACTAGAGGAAACATCTTTACGTGGTGAGATGAAGTACCCTTGATTATTTGAGGCGCCTACTGAGTAAAGCTAAGGTAAGGGAGTGTCTCTGCAGCAGGGACATGAAGAGAAACAGGTCACAGTGTTGTGCCACACTGTGGGCTCCAGTTGGGACCCCTGCAGTATCCCTATTTCTCATCCTCCTTTATATTTATTATTATTATTATTTTGAGACTACGTCTCGCTATTTTGCCCAGGGAACCACAGGCTCACGTTGCCCGGGGTACCCCAGACTCAAGCAATCCCCAGCCTCAGCTTCCCAGGTAGCTGGGATGACAGGCGCGCGCCACCATGCCCAGCTATTTTTGAGACTAGGTCTTGCAATGTTGCCCCACGCGGGTCTCGAACCCATGAACTCAAGTGATTCCCAGTCTCAGCCACGCTGTAGGCTGAGCTTAAAGGCACGCAACAACATCCTGGCTTCTCCTATTTAAACTGATCTTTCCAGTAAGATTTTCTTTTTCCTTCAACTAGATAAGCTCTGTTTCTCCTCATCTAGCCAAATGAACAATAATTAACACATGATGGTGGTAACTGAGATACCCAAAGGCAAAGCAAATGGTGCAGTATCAGAATTAGAATTAGTGGACTTCACAACCCTCCCCATTGGCAAATTGCCCATAGAGTGATAGGTCTGGGAAGTCACACAAGGGATATCTGGGTGTACTCATCAAGATCAGGGTAAATTCCACCAGTCACAGTCTAAGAAGAGCTTGCCTCGGGAAACAAAGTGTCATGATGGGTAAGTGAGCGAATATCAAAGAGAGGGCAAACCAAATGGATAAACAAATAACCAAAAAAAAAAAGGAAGGGGTGCAACAATTGAGTTCTAACCTAGGTGCTAAAGTTCAAAGAAATGACTCAAACTTAGACAAACTGAAACTCAAAAGGAAAATACAAATTCCAGGTGATAAGACAAAGACCCATTTGGGTCACAGGTCAAAGCAAAGGCTGAGATACCAGAGTTGAAGCAAAACAGTCCGAACCGGGGAATTCATTGGTGGATGTCCTGTGCTGCTGGGCTCCTTAGTGCCCAACAATGGGTAGGTCTGTTCTGAGAGTTGAGTTGCAGGGCACAGGCGAAGATCAACATAAGGAAGGAGAGATCTGGGGACAAAGTGTCTAGGACTGGCCGTGCTGACCCCCTGACCTTCCTCTCCACACTGACTCCATCCTGGGGCTCTCTGTTCAGCACAGAAAGGGCAGCAGAGAAGGATGAAGCAAGTTAGGGGGAGGGTGCACTGTCATCAGCTTGTCACACTTGTCCCACACGTAGCGGCATGTGGGGGTGGAGGACAGAAGTGGGAGAACTACATTTGTTGTCTATTTCTTCATGGCAACACACAGACCCAGCCAAAACAGATTAAACATGAATGCTTGAATGCTTTCCTAACTGCCTGACTCAGAAAAGTTACTAAATCTGTAGATCAGAAGGAGGCAGAATCCTGAGGTTTTGCTAAACAGTTCTTAACGCTTCTCAGCCTGTACTCTTCCAAGCTGGGAGCTCTCCCCAGGCTCCCCAATATGTGCTTGCCCATTGCTCACTGTTTTCTAAGTTGAACCAAAAGGAAACCCGGTATTCACCTTCCCCAGGTCTCCCCAGCCCGTATAGAATTGGAAAGTCTTGGTCAAAATTTTTGATAGATTGGCAGATTAACTATCCTACTTCCACCCTCTTGTCAAGTATCCTCTTCCGTTATCCTATCCTCTACTATTCCTCAGTCACCCCTATGACAGGACATGGCTGTGTTGGAGGTGCTGGTGCTGCCAAGGACCTGAAACCTACCATCTTACTTCCAGAACAGCCCAGGCTGGAGAAAATAAAACCTGTGCATTGCCCTAGACTGCACTCGGCCCTAATGTCTAAGCAGCCATTTCATGAACCTTCAAAAGGGAATGCTGCTCTCTCACTCTCGCTCTCTCGCTCTCTCTCTCTTTCATCACAGCTGCTATGTAAGGCAGCAACCACACATGCTGGCATTTCTTCACTCCCCTTCCCCACCCAGTGTTCAGTGTGGGGAGCCAACCAACTCAGCAGCAGCAGCAGCAGCAGCAGCAGGCCTCCCTGCCACACCCTGCCAACTCCTAGAGATGCAATTTCACTTTGAACCATTGATGAGTAAGAGAACCTTCTCCCTGTCCTTCCACCCTGATGGGTCCCCCCTTCTCCCTCCACCCTCTTGATTAGAAGATAATGCTTTTTTTTTTTCCTGTACCAAATCTTGTACCAAAGGCCCTTTTGTTTACATTTGTGGTGGTAGGTGGCTAGCCCTGTGGAAGAGGTTCTGACCCAGTGACAGTTTTCAGACACTGTATCTGCTAACTACTGACATGTCCCTGTAAAGGGATTGAACTATGATTTCTATGAACTTGATGTTGCTAATGGGATAAGACCAAAACTCAGAAAGGAGGCAGTGATGGGTTGGCCTATGCATGGAAGGAAAGAGAATCTGAAATCTTGGTCTGAAATAGAATTGCTATGGTCTTTAAAAGTTCTAGCATATATTCTCCTAAGACTGATCTATTTAGCAGTTGGCAAAAGAGCAGGTAATTCTTTGATTTTTTATATTAATTTTGCTCTTCCATGTGTGCACATGTTCCACTCACTCTCACACCTTGTCCATCCCCCATCTACTTCCCTCCATCTCCTCCATGGGGAAAGCAATTATTAATGTATATTTCTATGAAAGCCTCAAGATCTGTTTTATCGCTATTGGAATCCTGAAATATCAGTGTGTAAAAAGAAGCTGACCGAAAGGCAGATAGAAGAGATGGAAGCAGTTGTAAAATAGAGGGGCTCAGGTCAGGCGGTCTCAGGAAGCTCAATGCCAGGCTCAAAAGAAAACCAGAGAAGAATCTACTTGTCACCAAATTTCACAAAGGAAATAAAAACTCCTCACTTTTTCCTTTGTAATTCAATTAATTACCTTTACTGAATAGGGGCTTCATAAACTTTTTTTAAAATCTGCTTTTGGAAAAATTATGAATTCATAAGAGAAGGAAAGAAAGTAAAATTAATTCTCTCCATCCCTTTAATCTCTTTCTATTGCATTTTCATATTCAGAGACTAAATTGTTACAACTTTGATCTGCAAATCTCGCGTGATAAAAGTGCCTCAGTTGGTTGAGGCTTCCATAACCAAACTATAATAGAATGGGTGAAATATTTATTTCTCACAGTTCCGGAAACTGGGAAGCCCAAGATCAAGGTTCTAGACTGGTTGAATTTTAGGGAACATGCTTTTCCTAGGTGAAAGATGGCCATTTTCATGCAGAAAGCAGAAAGAGAGTAAGAAAAAGAGAGAGAGGGTTCCCATGTTTCTCTTCTTATAAGGGCACTAACCCCATACATGAGGGCTCCATCCACATGACATAATTATCTTCCAAAGCCCCCTCCTGCTAATGCCAACACATTAGGGATCAGGATTTCAATGTATGAATACAGAATGAGGAACACAGACATTCAGTTCATAAGAAAGACTATCTGTGACTTTCACTCCAGCTTTCCTCATATAAAACCTTTATGTGGCACACAGCAAGGTTGTTCAGTCATTGAGACAGTAATATCTACATTAGTATCTGTTTCTCGAATGCAGAATTCCCTCTCTCCAACAACCAGTCAACTCCCACTTCCTTTCACACACTACCCTTCATCACCATCCATGGGCTCATGTTCTACAGAAATGCATTCAAAATCTTTTTATTAAAATTATTATTCCTCATTTGAGGAAGTTAAAAAAAGCATCCTCTTCTTTATGTTGCTCATAAAGTAGAAATTTAGGATTAAATTCCCTCCACTCTTAATACCAAGGGGGAAAAAAAAATCTGTGAAGACAGTCCTCACTCTTGTTCCTCTTACATGCCATCCATCTGCTAGCCTGACAGAGCTGACAAATCCCTGTATGTCACTTGTCACTTCATTGCTTCACTCATTCAACAGCTTTCCTGCTGATTCATTGTTCTCAAAGTCAACTTGTCAACTGACTCAGGAACATTGGATATAAAAAGAAGGTAACTACTGGCTACCCCATCAGAAGGAAAAAATTTCATTCTTTGTCATTCTCCGGCTTTCAATGACATTTCCAGAAATGCAGACCAGTTCAGCACTGAGGCATAGAACCACAGAGGTCTATGAAAGAGGCTTTTCCCCACTTAGGATTATCTGTTCTCAATAATCATGAACTAAACATAAACAACTGTGAAAGACAACTGTTAACAATGGAAAAAAATACAAAACAAAGCATAGGGGTGTTCTACAGTGTATTTTGAGCCTGAACTATCAAACTTTATTCATTCGTATAAGTCCAGATTTCCCCAGCCTGTAAACATAATTAAGGGCAATTTCCTATTATTTATAATGACTTTAAGGCTCCCTTTCCAGGGAATCCTCAAAGGCGCTGGTATTCTGTGTGCCTGAGTTAATTAGTCTCTGCCTCCATGGTCTCAGGCCACCAGTCTCCTCTATGTCCGCAGGCCATTTAGGCCAACTGCCAGTTATCCTTTATTCTTCTAGAACTGCTGACCTGCCTCTGTCAAGTGCTGCTATTCCCAGATCTCCGCTGGATGGAGGGAGAAGACGAGAGAAATACACTCCCTCCCTGCTCCTTGTCAGGTGGTCAAAAGATGCTTGTCTCAGCTGAGACCAGGCTAACTTTAAGGTCCGACGATAAAAGAAAGGAATTGCAGCCTCGTGATTGAAGTCTGGTCCAGACACCTGCAGCCTGAGTTTCAGGAAACTGAGAGCAATCCAGAATCTCAGGTCCCAGCCCTGACCTCCTAAACACTATCTGCATTTTTAACAAGGGAGTAAATGCACAAGCCAGGAAAAGATAACAGCAGGGAGAGTAAAAGAAAGAGAGGTCAGAGAAAGAGAGTGAAGATTCCGGGGGCAGGGGGGCTGGGGGTCTACCTCTAGGCTCCCTTGACCCTAACCCTGCCTCTGACCCTCGCCCTGCCCTGTCCTGCCCTGCCCGATGTGTCTGTGTAACTGCTAGAACCAGTAAAGAGCCTCTGAAGATTGGTGAGCCTGAGGCTTGACCTTACACCCCGATAGGACAAAAGCATTAAAGTGCAGGGGCCAGCATCTGCGCGTTTGCCAAGTGCAACTAGTCTTCAAGAGCACTCATGCCAGGCACCAGCAGGCCTGTCCCATCCGCTTGGTGAAGCCAGGGGTGCATCCCTTAAATAGTGTTTCCTCCAGCCTGGGACCAGCCTATTCACCTTGGGGCCTCCATGTGCTGCAAAGCAGATCAAGCTGGACAGACTCTTCTGCCTAGGAACACACCTTTGAAAGACAGACATGGCGCCTCTACTCTTGCCCACTTGCAATCATTTTGTTACCAGGGAACACAACCTCCTTCACCAGTTCTGGGCCCTGGGACTTGTCAGCACAAAGGCAATCAAAAGGATCTTTGGTGCTGTGTAGGCTAAATGAGTGTTCAGGGTTTTTCATTCCCTTCTGCCATTGGTGTCCAGGACCAGCGCCTGTGGTATTGCACCCTCCCCATGACTGCACACAGCTGGCCCAGCGGATGTGTGCAGGTGAGAATGGCCACAACTGGTCCTAGGAGGTGAGGGGATAAAAGCATCACCCTGGGGAAAGGGAGGAGAGCACCGAAGAGACTGCTCGAGGAAAACACCAGGAGAGTGCAGAGAATGCAAGTGCAAGAAAGAACATGAAGATTCTTGAGAGGGGGGGATGTGGGGACTGCTTGCCTTTCCCATCACCCCTCCCCCCCCCACCCCCCACCCCCATGCCTAGCCTGTCGGCTTGCCATGCAACTGGCCCAGCCTCCCTGTTTGGTGTGCCTGTGCATGTGATTTCTTGAGAGAGCATTAAAGTCTGTAAAATCCACCATGGGCTCTGACACTGTTTACTGCTGGAACTGATGACAAACTTACCCTGATTGGGGTGCTTGCAAAACACGCGGCCAAAAAGGAAAAAGTGATTTCAAATTACAGAGTAGGAGAGGGAGGAGATGTCCAGATACCAACTAACGGCGTGGCGTGACTTTGTGGCCGTAGGAGCTAACACAATACAATGGTGCCATCACTGCTGAGGTTGGGGCTTCGCCTCAGCTGGTGAGACTGAGGGCTCCCCTCACCTGCCAAAGGTCTGCAACCGTGGTGTTGCCCCCTTGCCCGGGCAACTTTGGTTAAGAGGAGCAAACTAGCCCACATGCATCAGACCCTGTTAAAGACTCACAACAATGACCGCTCAATAATGTCCCCTTCCCAGCAGCTCCCTGCTGACTTATTTTCATACATTCTTGCCTTTATACCTCCTCTAACAAGAACTGACTGTTCCTCCTAATAAATTCTTTCCCAAACCAAATGTCAGCATCTCTGTGAAACTTAACATATCTTGAATGACCCTCTTTGCGTCCTTATCCTGCTACTCATCTTCTTTAACTGAACATGTATATGTAATAGTTTAAAATTATTTTAATTGTTTTATTTATCTCATTGCCTACCAGTACCCATATATGGTTTTACTAGCTTCCATTTGGTGCATTTCCAAGTTTAATGGAAAGCTCTGATGAGTTACTAGCCTATCTGAGATATTTTTATACATAAAAAAAGAAAGCATTGGGTCACACTTTAATTAGCCAGATTTTTTTTCTTTCTTAGTAGTCCATAAAATCGTCATCTGTTGTATAATTGATTCTATCTTAAATTTGATGAGTTACATTACTATATGCCTAAGTTATATGTGTATAAAAATGTAGTAATAATGCTAATTATTTACTGCAAATTAATATCAAGAATCTTAGATAAACTTGCAAATGTGGCATAATTATTTGTTTTCCTTTGACAACTATTTTTGAAGAACATTTTACTGAGAGCACATCCCTTGTGCTGAGTGCCAAGAGTACCACATAGACAATAAAGAACACTTAGTGCCAACTCTTAGAAACTTCAGTTTATCTAGGAATAAAGGCAATAAAAGGAGTAATAAAATAGCATTCCATGACTATTATAATAGAAAAAAATAGGGGTGCAATAGGACTAAAGAGTAGAAGGGCTTAGCCAAGGAATCCGTTAAGTAAGTGATAAGTTGGGTTTAATCTAAAAGATAACTTAAGTTAGCTAGTAACTATTGTGGTGGTGCCAGCATGTGTGTGTGTGTGTTGTGGGTTCTTGTGACTTACTGAGTCTCTTCTGAAAACATATATTTATATATTGCAATCCTCTTTTTCTCTTTTTGCAAAGAGTAGAGAAATAAATATTAGCCAACACCCAATTCTGTCATGAAACATCTAAATATTTCCTTCAATCTTTTGTGTAATTGATACTATTAATTGATACTATCTTGATGAGTCGCATCACTCCATGCCTAAATTGTATTCTCAGACATCAACAGCAACTTCAGACCGGATTAGAGCAGGACATGTTGAATATGCTGGACCGCTGCTTCTTCTCCCAGACACTGTTCCAACAGGTAGATTTAATTTCACTCTGCAGTTTGACATAACACAGACAGTCACAGTCAGCCTCATCTAGAAGTATCTGGCCCAGCTAGGTTTTAGTGAAAGGAAACATTTGAGATTTTTTTTTTTTTCTGTAATGAACACTGCCTCTGAGACAGGGAGCTGGCCCACCCATGCGGTTGACTGGCCAAGTCCTCCTTGTTTTAGTTGTTTAATCACACAAAGGGTCCCCAGGGGCCCGACTCAGGGGAAACCAGAGGTGGAGAAAAGCTAGTTGGTCTTGGCAGGAGCAGGATGGGTCAGTTGACTCAGACAATTCCTTTGGGTTTTCACATCTCTGGACCACCTCCTGTGCTTTTTAGATTTCATCATTTTACCCTGATGCACAGAGCTGCCTCTCAAAGGCAATGCTCAGAAGCCACTGAAAAAGTAAGCAAGTAGATGCGTTCACAGCAGTTGTGAACTCAGTTCAGTTCTTTAACATTTATCATGAATTCTCTTCTTCGAGTGGGAATGGTCAACATTTATGAGCAGCAGAATCATTTATGAGCATTCTGGATACATTATCTCATAACGGACATGATGAAAAGTGCATTTTTATGGGTTTT
>PVHY01031537.1:0-12582 GCA_004024945.1 Uropsilus gracilis | reverse complement strand
CTCCGGCTCTCTGATGAAAGACCTTCTGGAGATGAGGGGCTGGGGGCGGGGGGGTCGGACACCCCACGCTTCTGGACCCTCGGCCTGGCCTCTCTGTTGGGGAGCACTTTGGGGTGTTGCCGCTGCTCCATGTCCCCGCAGCCCACTCGCCCGCTCTGGGCTCCGGCTGCTCTGCTGACGGCCCTGGGGCCGCGGGGGGCGAGCACGCAGGCCGGACGCTCCCTGGGGGCCGCGGGGGCGCGCACGTACCTCCCCAGCGGCGATCAGATGCTCCTGGGGACCCTTCCCTCTGAAGCCCCCGATTGCGGGCGGGCAGGCGGGCGGGGATAGCAGGGGAGATGGGCGGGCCCCGAGGCCACTCCCTGGTGCCCTTGACCGCCGTCCCCTGGGGGCAGCAGGGTCCCGCGCTGCTCTATTTCCGTCGCCATTTGGCAAGTGTCCCGCACGGGCTGGGGACGAAGGACCAGAAGCGCCACCAGAAGGGTGACGCGCGGACGCCTGGCCCCACCCGGGCTGCAGCGTGCTCCGGGGCCAGTCGAGTGACCCGTCCTGGACTCAGTACCTCGGGGCTGCGGGGCCCGGGCTGTGGCTCCAGCCGAGGCCGCCTCAGGGAGCCCGATTTAGGAGGCTGCGTCAGCAGGGGCCAGCTGCGGGGAGCCGGGGGTGGACAGACAGGCGCTCGGAGGCCCAGTGCGGGGGGGGGGGATGCCCAGGCTCCATGCCTGCAGGTGATGGGCCAGGGCGGGGCTCTCGGCCGGCAGCACCGTCCCGACACCCCGGCCGGGCTTGGTGACCGCCAGGGACGGGCGTGATGGGAGCCCAGCCTGTGGAGACAGCGGCTTCGCGTTGACAAGCCGCAGCGCCGGCCTGACGTCCCGCAGCCCAGCCTGCTGGCTTGCCTCGGGCGCCCCGGGAGCCAGGCCAGCTCCTCTTCCTGTGCCCACTCTCTGGCCGCGGGGACGGCGCTCACGTCCCTCCCGGGCGGCTCGTCCGGGCTCTGCGCGGCGCTCTCCACCACTGCGGCTGGACTCCTGCGGCCCAGGCCATGAGCCCCGTCCTCTCCCTCCCGCCTCCGTGGCCCTGTGCGCCCCATCACTGCCCCGAGGCCGGGCGGGGCTCTGAGGTCCGGTGGCAGGCCACTGGGGGGGACACGTGTCCATCACTGACATTCACAACTTGGCCAGGTGGCCCGCGGTGCACACGGGCCTGAGGACCTGGCACTTCTAGAAAGTTCCACGGTCCAGGCTTTGCCCTGGGGGTGCTGCCAGCGGGGCCCTGTCCCAGGAGCCCTCACACTCGGTCTGGCAGACGGGCCGGGGCTCGCACACCCAGGGGGGTGTGGCCGCCTCCGCCAGCCTCTGCGGGGTCTCGGGTGTAGACGGTGTGTCTCCACTGCAGGCGAGCTCGAGTCAGCCAGCTGGTTCTGGGCCTCTGGGTCGGGGGGCAGAGCCCACGCAGGGGTGGGTAGGGAGCCGGCGGGTGGGAGGGGCTGGTCCTTCCTGGGGTGTGGCAAGGGACGCGGGTCTGGGCTCTGAGCTCCCGGCTGCGCTGCGTCCCCTCATGCCCAGCTGTGTGCCCCTGGGCTCTGCCCACCTGGGCCTCGGTGGCCTACACTGTGGGGGAGGGGGTCAGCGGGTGCGTCCCTGGCCAGGACCCCGCGGCTGCTCGTGCACCCCCGCGGCTCCTGGGAGCGCGGGAAGGGCGGGGACCACGCCGACTCCACAGGGCGGACCCGCCACCGGCCACCCCCAGGCAGGTGGCGCTGCCAACTGGCCTGACTGGGGTGTAGGCCGCGCCCAACGGCGGAGGGCGCCTGGCCTCAGTTGAGCGGCCGTGAGGGGGCCCGGCCGGGTCTGTCCGCAGAGCTGGGGGTGCAGCAGGCTTGGGGCGCTGGACCCGAGGATGGCCAGGGCCGGGTGGGAGGGGCACCCGGCTCCCCAGGGCTGCGGGCCGGGGCGAGGGGCGAGGAGGACCCGGGGGAGCACGCGACTCCTCTCCCTGACGGTCCCCGCCCCGCGTCGCAGGGCCCCTCGCCCAGCTCCCCCGAGGGACAGTCGCTTCCCCCCGCGTTTCCTCCCTGCCCATCTCCACGTCCCCCCGCCCCGCCGGTCTCCACGTCCCCCGCCATCTCGGGAGTCCTCCCAGCTCGGCGTTCCGGGACTTGCCGGCCGGCCGCTCGGCGGCTCAGCAGATTCCGGCCTATTTATAGGGCCCGGCAGTTTGGGCCGGCGCCTGTCTGCCGTCTGGGGCCCGGGCGCTGGTCGCCTTCTCCCCCTCGCGCTGGAGCCGGGAGGTGCGCGGGCGGGAGCCCCGCGGCCTGTGCCTCTCGGGCAGGGACGGAAGGTCAGACACGAGACCTGGCCCGTCCCCGCGGGGCCCCGGCCCCGACCTTGCCTGCTTCCTTCCAGCCTTTCTTCCGGGCGTCTCGTGCAAGCGCACGCACCCGTGTGTGGGCAGGTGCGACCTCAACGTGCGGCCTTTGTCCCCGGCTCCGGGCAGCGGCTCCTGTTTGCTGGGTCTTGGGCCAGCTGGATCGTAGCGGTGGAGTTTGGGAGGAGGCTCCGGGCCAGCTGGGCCAGCGCTACGAGTGGACGACTGGACCAGCCCCGGGGAGAGCCAGCTGGTTGGTCAGTTGGCCCGTCCATCGGTCATCAGGCCGTCGCATCGGTCATCGTGCCTGTGCTGTGGGCCCCGGGAAGCTCGCTGGACGCTGAGGTGCCGGTCAGCATCCCTGCTGGCCACAGTCCGCGTGGGTCCCAGGAGGGGACGGCAGCTGCTCCCCACCTGTCCCTTGGGGGCCCTGCCCTGTCACCCCACGGCCCTCGCGGTGCTCAGGGAGGCTAGCGCGTCTCCACATGAGGAGACGGGCACGGGCGCAAGAGACCTCGTGCGGCTGAAACGTCCAGCTGGCAGAGCCGGGAGGGGCCCTGCCAGCCCCCGGGAACGGCGCGAGGCCCTGGCTGGGAGCGGGTCCCGGGCAAGATCCCCGGTCCGGGAGCCAGCCTGAGTCTCGCTCCTTTGTCCTCCTGTCGCCGCCGAGTCCTGGGGACACGGACGTCCTCCCCGCGGGCCTGGCTGAGGGAGCATTTGCAGTTGACCCTAAGTGAAGACTAAGAGCCTCCTGGGGTCCCCGCGGCGTTACCCGCAGAGAACACGTGCTCTCAGGGGGATCCCTCCATTTCCCTGGGCTTGATGCCTCCTCGGCCTGCGCTTCCGCCAGCAGGCGCTAGAGCTAACGAGAACGTGATCTCTGAGCAAGCCGGAGCCGGGCTGAAGCTGGGCGCGGCCACCCCGGGTCTCGGGAGCCCTTCCTGGGGCCTGAGGGTGGGCTTCGGGGGCTGAGCTCAGGCCGGTCGGAGAGAATCATGCGTGACGCCGGCCTCCATTTTTCTAGGTCCAGGTCAGTTGAGGCTGGACCCTGGAACCTCACCCCTCAGGCCCCCCTGGTAGGCAGCGTCACCAGGGCCACCTCCGCTGGCCCTCGCCCAGCGTTGCCGGCAGGGAGTGGTCCCCCAGAACTTGGTTCTCCCCTCAGTTTCCTCTTGGGAAGCCACACACCTAGGGCGTGTATCGCGACCGTTCTCCCAGGCTCTTGCTCTCGGACCCCAGCGTGACTGGTGTTTCGTAGGCTGGACGCTGTGTGTGGGCTGGACGCTGTGCGTGGGCTGGACGCTGTGTGTGGTTCCCATGGGGAAGACAGGGCTTCAGTTTCCTCCCTGTTCCGTGGGGGCTGCACGGCCGGTGGGTGAGAAGAACCGCACATGCCTTGTGCCCCAGTGTCATCGCGTGCTGCGTGGTGGCCGTGCTCGTGTGCAGGATGAAGAGCGACCACGCGCTTTGTGATCTGGGGGAGCAGCGAGGCCACGGACAGAGAGGTGAGTCTCCCGTCCATGCCCCCCAAATGATATTGTGCTGGAGGAACACCCCGTGGCGCGTCAGTGGGCGTTTCAAGTGAACTATATGAACTATTGAAATGCCCGGGTTTTGGGTGACGCGCTATTCAAACCGAAGACCCGACTTTCATTTCTCTAAAGATTTGCTCAGAAACTGTTTTTCTGATCTCATTTTGCCTTTAATATCCCGTCTCTTGTTTTAAAATAACAATCAGTGTCGCTGCCTTGAGGGGAGTAATTCAAGGAGGGGGAAAATAACCCAGAAAATGGAAATTTGCTTCTCAAGAAAGAAAAGCAGATATGCCTCCAATCCTGCCCCCATCTTCAGACACGAAGGAGAACTTTGGGTGATAATTCTTTGAATAGATTTTTTTTTTAAACAAAGGGTTCTTTTTATGGTGGAGATAGAACAAAGCCTACAGTTTGAGCCATTTTAAGTGTCTGCTTCAGTGATATTATATGCCCTCACCACTGTCCATTTCCAGAACATTCTTACCACCCCAAGAAAACCCTGTATACCTTCAGCACTGACCTCCCAACCCCCTGCCCCCTGCCCTATTGTCCCTGTGGACTTTGTGTCTCTGTGGAATTGACAGTGACGTTAGGTGCTCAGTGGAGGCACTTATCTGTCTTTTTTGTGTCTGGCTGATTGACTTAGTTGAAGGCTTAAGGTGTTAAGAGCTAAATTGTGTCTGCTAAAATTCATAAGCTGAAGCCCTACCCTCTAGTCCTGTAGAGTATGACCTTATTTGGAGATTGGGTCTTTGCAGAGGTAGTGAAGTTGAGATCACTGGGCTGGCCCTCATTCCGTGACGGCTTCCTTCAAGAAGAGGCAAGTTGAACACAGATGCATGCAGAGGAAAGCTTGCATGGGGACTCAGGTAGGATGCGGCGTCTGAAAGCGAAGGGGGAGCCCTGGCCCACATCCTTCCCTCACCACCCCAGGAGGAGCCAACCTGCCCGACCCGACCTTGGACTTCCTGCCTCCAGACAGTGGAAAACAAACCTGTGCTGTTTAAAACACCCCATCTTGTTACCACAACCCTGTGGGTTGTTACGACAACCCTGGCAAACAGAAATTCCTTCCTTTGTATGGCGGAAGAATACCCCATTGTCAGTACAAGGTCCATTTTGTTTCTCATTCATCTGTTGAAGGATACTAGGTTTACTCCCAGCTACTGTTTGCTGTGAATGATGATTGGTGTACATGTCTCTGCCTGAGTCTCTGTTGTTGGTTCTCTTGGGTAGATGCCCACAAGACGTGCAGGCTCATACAGTTAATTTTTTACTTAACTGTTTGAGAGATTCTCAAACTGCTTTTCTGCAGTGGCTGCACCATTCTACATTCTACCAGCAAAGCACACCACTTCCGTTTTGTCACATGCTTTCCCCATACTTGTTACCTGTCTTTTTGGGGTTATTTTTAAGACACATATTCAGCAAAGATGGTAGCGCAGGCCCCTAGCAGGCTGCCATTCCCTCAGAGAATAGCTGTATATTCTAGATAAAAATACAAAGTCATTGCCTGGAGGCTCTGGAAAATACACTGAAGCAAGCTGAGTTTGGAGAGTGACACTTGAAAGGAACCAATGCTGAAGAGTCTGCAGTGTTTACGGGTTTAGTTTGCAGGCAGGGCACTGTCATAGTGTAATGAATCATAGCTGAAACTGCACTAGAACCCTGCCAAATTTCTGGTGTGGGAACCAGGATCTGGGGCTGCTATGGCCACAGAGGAGAATGAGGACAGAGGGGGGCCTGGGCAGGAGAGAGTTGGAGAAGTCAGACCTCAGAATTCTTCGCATTCTCCAAAATGTTTCTGGCTGAGCCCTGAAAACGCATATGCAGGGCAGATGTTCATCATTTGCAGCTAAGGCTAGACAAAAAAAATCAATTTTTAAATAGATTTGCTGTAAATACTTGTAAAACATTTTTAAAGAAATTACATTATAAACATTAAGAATACATTTGACCAAAGATATCTAAGACTGTCCCAACGAAGACATCTGTAATTAGAAAAATGAAAGAAGACCTAAATCAATGGAGTGGCATACCATGTTCATGGACTGGAAGACTCAAAATTCTGGAGATGACCAATTTTCCTCAGTTGGATCTTTAACTAACTACAGTGCAACCTTAATCAAGATCCCAGCAGAGTGACTGGGAGGTTTAGTCACCTGGTTGCTCTGCCTCTGAAATGGACCACAAGGCCACATATGCTTTCTCAGGTGGGGTGGCAGGTAGGTGGTGGGGGGCTTGCCATCCTATAGGGAGCAAACACAGCTGGGCAAAGTCTGGAAGCTGTTGCCTAACTGGAAGATTGCCAGCCTCACAAAAACTCCAGTCAGGACACATTGTTGGCTGCTGGATGCAAGGTAGGAGAAAAGAATCATGGGAGAGATTACTCAGTCAAGACTGGGGGCCCATTGGAGGTAATGAACCAAATGGCAAATTTATTAACAAAAGAAAGGAGTATTTATAGAGACACACGGCTAGGGTCTGGTGAATGTCAAAGAAGACAAACACAAATGTGAGAGGCAATTATTATTCTAAAGTCTAAGAGTAATTGAGGAATGGGGATTATAGGCAGGTGGTCACTCGCTCTGATTTAGGGAAGCCAGTGGTACCATTGCCATCTCAGGTCAATGCAATAAGTCAGCCCCCAGTTTGGTGGAGGCAATTAAAGCAAGAAAGGTTTTCCTCATCTTGTTGCAATGATTTCTCTGGTTTGCAAATGGCACAGAGCAATATGTCACCTTCAGAAATCAATCGTGACTCTGAATATGGAGGAAAAAGCAAAAAAAGCTGACCCCCTGAGACCAGCTGGGCAGCCAGGGGTCATGACAGGAGGAGCCAGTTTTCTCTACAGGAAGTGACCCTGGGGCTTGTAAACTATGGTCCAGTCATTGCAAAAGAAGGTGTTTGTGCTTTAGGCTGCAGGCGTTTCATCTGGAACACTGGGCACTTTCTTCTGGGTTTTGGGGTTTAACACGGTTTTGATTAGAAAAGCACTTTCCTTAAGAAATGTGAGTGCAGGTGCAACCTGGCTCCTTCTCCTGCCCAGCTTGTGACGCTGGAACTTAAGATGGGGCCCTTCTGCTCTCTTGTCCTAAAGTAAAGTGGTCCTGGTACTTTCTGGAGGAAACCTTAAAGGAGGCAGGAGAGGCTGTGAAGTTGACCTCCAGAAGGGAGGTGTCCTGTTTAACGGCTGGGTCCCTGGATCCAGTTCCTCCCCTGGGACTGGACTGCCATCCTCCATGCCCTAGTGGCAGCCTGCCCCTCGAGAGGGAAGGTGTCCCAAAGCATCACGTCCACCCTTCTCCCTGTGAGGTGGATTTCCTTCCTTGAATTGCTGAGATGGAGCCTGTGTCATCTCAGCCATGGCTTTCCCCTTGTGCACATACTACCCACCTATGGTGCTGAGTGACGCATGGTGAGTGAGCCAGCCAAAGGAAGATTAGTGAGCCAGTGAGTTGCTCTTGTTTGGGAGACAAATGGCAGAGGCTGACTGAGGACTGCCAGTTGAGCGGGAACTTCTGCAGGAATCCATGAAGGCTTCCTGGAGGAGGGAGCACTTGTGCTGTGCCTTGGTATGGACGGGCCTGGAAGGAGGGTGGCCTTTCAGGTGGGAACAAATGACCAAAGGTCCATGTTTGCATCCATCCTCTGACCCAGTACGGGTGACGGCTCCCTACGGAGATGCCCGCAGAGATGAATCCAGCAGACAAACACCTTCCCCCTCAGCCTGAGACTCTGACCGCTCCCTTCCATCCAGCTTCAGCCCCAGATGGGTCAGCCAAGGTTGCCCGCCTTGTCCGCTCCCACTCCCTCTCCCCTTCTAAGCAGAAGACGGTCTCCCCAAAGCTCCTGCCAACCCCAGCAGGAGCCATTCCCTTGTAGGGCCAAGGCCTGCGATCCTTTGCAGCAATATTTCATCATTCATATATTTGATTAAAAACGGGCGCCTGTGCCAGGGCCGCATAAGCGAACATATTGGGCTCGTTAGCTGGGAGTCACTCTGCTCTTTTACAACGTTCCGTATCTGAACGTGGAGAACATGTATTGACCCTTCCCCGTAAAAACAGTTTATTACATCACCGCCATCTCTGGGAGAATTAAAAGAAAGCGGCCACGACAGAGCCCTTCGGACACGCCCTTGGAGGAACACCGTTACGCTGAGGCCGGGGGACAGGGGTCTTATCTTGCCAGTGATTAAAAAAACATCAAGACGAACGAGCTGGAAGGGGCAGCTCGACAACTGCTGCAAGATGAGCGGGGACTCGGTTTCCCTCCTCGCTGCTCTTGGCTGGTCCTCTGGAGCCCCGGCCCCAGCCCTGTCTGGGCACCCACACACCAGGCCTGCTGCTCAGACGGCTCCATCTGGGCTCTGGGGCTGCCGGCTCGCCACCCTCCGGCCTCCCCAGGCACCGGGCCAGCCCCACTCTTGCCAGGAAGCTGCCCCTGCCACCCCCATCCCGCTAGGTTTCTCTCCTTTCTGGCCACGTGGATGTGGCCATCTTCTCTACCCTTATCCTTAGAGGTTGGCTGATTGGGGTGTGCTCAGAAACGGGCAATCAGAGGGCCCCGCCCCCTGGGCTCAGCAATTGGTCAAGGGAGAAGCACATGACCCAGCCTGGGCCAATCAGAGCCCCTTTGGCCAGAATGAAGCCCCACCCCGTAGCTAGCTGCAAGAGAGGCTGGGAATGGGTGTTTCTGAGGGTGGGGGAGGGGCGAGGAGGGGCGGAGCGGGAGGGGGACCTCGTCCTGCAGGAAGCTGGAGGTGGGTGGAGAATGGCAGCTTGTGGGCACCTCCAGGCAGAACGTTTGTGTTTGACTTGGGCCATTTTGGACCCCAGGGTCAGCTGTCCAACAGGGAGAAGGCCAACCGCCCTCCTGCTCAGACTTGTGAGGCTTTTTGTTAAGGTTTGGGGTCCAAGGATAAGGAGACTGTTCTCTGGACATCCACAGTGGGCGCTGGCAACTTGTAGGCATACGCGGTAGAGTCGGTATGAGCCGGGGTGTCCCAAAAGCATGGGAAGGGTCCCCGAAGTTCACGGGGGGTGGGAGGCTGGTGAGGCAGGGGGTCCTCCAGACACGGGCGATGGGGTGGGGCCGCCTCTGGCTGAGCAGGGAAGTCACGCAGGGCTCGCTCTGTCCTTTCTGCTCTGGAGTGGCAGCAAGGGTGCCCTGGGGAGGAGGTGCGCATAGAGCACCATGTGGGGAGATCTGGGGCGAGGGAACAGCCGGAGCCACGCACAGAGAGCGAGGGAACGCCAGGCTCAGGGCCGGCCAGGTGCTCACTCAGCATCTAAAGGGAGCAGGAAGCAAGGAGGGTGGGGTCCAAGAAAGTCACAGAACTTGGTCACCAGACTGGGCTCTCACTTCCATCTGTGCAGGGCGTGTTGTGAGGAGGAGGAGGAGGTGGCCGTGGAGAAGGCCCACGTCTCTGGCGGTTCTTCCCTGCTGCACTTGCCACCAACAGGCATTGAGTGCGCGTGCTCAGCCACAGGGCCCTGGCACATGCCACCCTGGCGGCCATCTTTAACTGTCATCCTCCCCCGCCTGCTCGGAGCACACGCACCCTTTGGATGCCCGTTGACGGGTGCCCTTCCTGGAAGCATGTTCTCTCCCCACATCCCTGACCAGCCCCGATTTCTTTCATATGCCTCGTGGCACCAGGCACCCCCTTTTAGTCAGAGGAGCGCCGACGCTTGGGCTGTAACCTCCAGGGGTCCAGGACGCTGCTCTTCTCAGGACTGCTGGGAGTGGAGTGCGCGCTGTGTGCGCAGCGAGTTTGCGGCACGGGTGAATGAACGAGCAGGAGGAGTGACGGTCCATCGTGTATGGGGAAGGGACGAGAAGCAGGTTATGTCGAGAAGCGCCCGGATGCGGTTCCAACAGGCTGACCCCAGCGTCGCGAGCGCAGAGCCCGCAAAGGCACCGCCGGGCCGAGGGCTGGCCAGAGGGATGCGCCTGCATGGCTGGGAGGAGCGGGGTGGAAATGTAGAGCCAGGAAGGAGCGAAGGGCACAAGGACAGGGTCTTAGACGGACTGGAATGTCAGGGTAGGAACTTGGTTCTTCACTTAAGGGGCTGTGGGGGCCACGGAGGGTGGGTGGGGGGGTGACCCCCCGACTTCTCCTTGCAAAGACAGGCCTGCAGGGATGCTGCGTGGGCCTGGAGGGAGGAGCTGGGTGCCCCACCTGTGTGGGGGGGAACCGCGGGCAGTCAGGACACAGAGCACATGGGTGGGGGCCGAGAGAGGCGGTGAGAGTGGATGTCAGGTGTGCCGTGGGAGTAAGTCGGCAACAGGCGGGCCTTCTCAGAAAGCCAGGCCGGGCCGCCGGACGGTGAGCACTGGAGAGGAGCGCCTGCCTGTCCTTGCGGCCCCAGGGGAGGCCGCGGTGACTCCTCTGAGGAGCAGCGGGGCGGAGGGTAGTCTGGGGTCCGCAGATGCCCAGCCCGCAGCCAGCCCTGCTGCACTCAGTGCCCGTGATGCTCCGCTGGAAACATCTCTCTAGCCCCTGGGCTGATGCTGCGTGGCTGCTCCCCATTTCGGTGCTGGCTCCACTTCCAGCAGGGGGCTCTGCCTCCCTGGGCTCCACCAGCTGCTCCCTCCCGGGGTGAAGCTGCAGGTCCCAGGAAACCCTTGGGGGGGGCCATGAAGCATGAGCCTCATGCTCCAGCCATGACTTGGGGGGTCCCTGGAATTGGAGTTGGGGGTTCTGCCCTCGGAGTACGCTCCTGAGGCACAGCTGGTGGAGTCACCCAGTGCCTGCCCCCTGCTGGCAGCGGTACTCAGGGCCTCCCGGGGGGCCGTCCCTGCGGGGCCGTCAATAGTGGGGTCAGGGTGTCTGTGGACTTCTGCCAAGTTGTACTGCTACACGTAGACGTTTTTATTTAAAATTCAAATTCCATCCGAAAAGGAGGCAGCACTTTCTACAGCTACAGGCTTCCATCACTCCCAAGTGCATTCTGGGAAGCTCCTCCTGGAGAGCCCTGGCAGGATGTGGACTGTATCTCTAGTTGGTGGCTGGGAAACAGCAACAATACAATAACTCCATCCTGCGACTTCCCAGAGCGTTTCTGCCTTAGAAACTGAGGGCCCGTTAGGATCCACCCCCACCGCCCCCAGCCTAGAAATACGCGGACATGGGTTCCCACTGGGGAAAAGCCGTTTCCGTTGCTGGCTGCCCCCGGGGGCCTCCGCACCCTCCTCCTCCCCCTCAGGGTCCTCTGGGTCTGGCCGGCGAGGCGGCCCTTCAGGAGCTCTTGGACTTGCTGCAAGTCGGGCACAGCAGCCGCCCCTTGGTGACGATGTAGGCGCGGCCGTTGAGCGACTGCTCGCAGCCCTCGCAGATGAAGTGCTTCCGGTGCCAGGCCAGGTTCTCCACGCGCTGGTAGTCCTCTGCGAAGATGATCTGGGGGGCCAGAGGGAACGTGAGGCGGGGGGCTGTGCCCCAGAGAGCGGGTCGAGGACGAGCTGGAGGGCTCCTCCTCCCTGAGCTGACTCTGGCTTTCACGTGGTTCTGTGGCCAAATCCGACCTAAGGCTGAGGTGGCAGGTACAACGCTGTGGAAGGCCAAGGTGGTGTGCGACACGGTGGGGGGAGGTGGTTGTGGTGTGTGACACGGTGTGGGGAGGTTGTTGTGGGGTATGACACAGTGTGGGGAGGTT
This sequence comes from Uropsilus gracilis, assembly GCA_004024945.1. Taxonomy (NCBI): domain Eukaryota; kingdom Metazoa; phylum Chordata; class Mammalia; order Eulipotyphla; family Talpidae; genus Uropsilus; species Uropsilus gracilis. Next base: position 1,016 of record PVHY01031537.1, on the reverse strand, counting down.
GCGGTATGACGGTATGGGAAGCCGTGTGGCACATGTGTGACACGGTATGAGAGGCCGTCATGTGTGTGACACGGTGTGGGGAGGTCGTGCTGACACTGTGTGGGAGGCTGTGTGATACATGTAACGTGGTGTGGGAGGCCGTCATGGTGTGTGTGGCACGGTGTGGGGAGGTTGCGGTGTGTGACATGGTGTGGGAGGCCGTGTGGTGTGTGACACGGTGTGGGGAGGTTGTTGTGGGGTGTGACATGGTGTGGGAGGGTATCGTGGTGTGTGTGTGACACGGTGTGGGAGGCCGTTGTGGTATGTGACATGGTGTGGGGAGGTTGTTGTGGGGGGTGACACGGTGTGGGGAGGTTGTGGTATGACACTATGGGAAGCCGTGTGGTATGTATGTGACACGGTATGAGAGGCCGCCATGTGTGTGACATGGTGTGGGGAGGTCATGGTGACACTGTGTGGGAGGCCGTGTGATACGTGTAACGTGGTGTGGGAGGCCATCGTGGTGTGTGACAGTGTGGGGAGGTTGTTGTGGGGTGTGACATGGTGTGGGGAGGTTGTGGTGACACGGTGTGTGTGGGAGGCCGTGTGGTGTGTGTGTGACAGAGTGTGGGAGGCTGTGTGATACATGTAACATGGTGTGGGAGGCCATCATGGTGTGTGACATGGTGTGGAGAGGTTGTCGTGGTGTGTGATGTGGTGTGGGAGGCCGTCATGGTGTGTGTGTGACACGGTGTGGGAGGCTGTGTGATACATGTAACATGGTGTGGGAGGCCATCACGGTGTGTGACATGGTGTGGAGAGGTTGTCGTGGTGTGTGACGCGGTGTGGGAGTGGGAGGCTGTGTGGTGTGTGACACGGTGTGGGAGGCCGTCATGGTGTGTGACACGGTGTGGGAGGTCGTCATGGTGTGACGCGGTGTGGGAGGCCATCATGGTGTGTGTGTGACACGGTGTGGGAGGCTGTGTGATACATGTGACACGGTGTGGGAGGTCGTCATGGTGTGACACAGTGTGGGA
>PVHY01031536.1:0-12577 GCA_004024945.1 Uropsilus gracilis | reverse complement strand
CTGCTGGCGTTGGTCTCTTCTGGACAGTGAGTTCCTCTGGGGCCAGGAAGCCCGTCTATTTCCTGGGCGTATCATTTCCTGCGCATCTTATTCCATCAGGCTTATCACGCACTCAGCTCAGAACACGCTGTCAGGGCACAGGTGGCCACTGCCCCAACACGCGAGGGCTTCTATCCCCCGGGCTGTGTCTTCACGCCACTTCCCAGGGCCGCGGGGGCATTCCCGGTGCCTCCAGCCGCACGTGTGCGCCGGGGCGTGACCGACTGAACACGGAGCGGCTCTCACTCACTCTGTGCAACGTTAAGGCTGAAGACAAGCCCAGGTCGTGGTGGAGGCACCTTGTCTTGCAGGTCAGGGTGATGATCTCACAAGAGTTTCCTGCAGCGGGGGCTCACCAGGAAGTTCCGGGGCTAGAAGATGCCGCGCAGAGTCTGGACAAATCCGGCTGGGGCCTCGTTTCACTGCGGGGCATCGCCCCGTCTATTTCTGGGAAAGTGTAGGCGATGGCCCCACCCTCCACGATGTTCACATGCAAGCCAAGCGCTAGGTCGGTGCCCAGCAACCAGGCTGGGCTGACAGCCACCACCACCGGGTTCCGGGGTGACCCGACCCACCCCCGGGGACTGGCTAGCTGGGCATCAGGCACTGCGAGTGGACCTCGGAACTTCGACCCAGTCACGCCAGAAACAGAACTTAAGCCAAAGGAAACATTTCACAAGAAGCAAAAAGCTCTGGCCAGACTTGAAGCAGCCACACACGCAGAAGCCAGGACGAGGCGCCCGCCCTGCCCGGAGCACCTGGTGTCCAGCCGCGGGAGGGGCCAGGACATGGGCGCTCCTGGCCGAGCAGCTCCGAGAGGCCCCACAACGTCCTGGCGACCTGGATGCCCTAGATGCCCGGCTGAGGCGGGAGCGTGGGCGCAGGCCGGCCCAGGCACCGCACCCCGGGAGAAAGGCGTAAAGAGAGCAGACAGAGCAGAGCCAGGCTTCAGTGACGGTGTAGACAACCCTGGGAGCGGGATCGCTCTGTGGCTTAAGCAAACATTCAGTCTGACCTGGGACTTTGTCCTTGTTCTCCGCTCAGTTCCTCTCTGGCGTCAAGCTCAGCAGTCCCCTCAGCTGTGCCAGGAAATGCCCTTCTTTGAGCATCACGGGCAGCAGAAGCCAGCGAGTCGGCCCACTCCAGTCTGTCTGTCCCTCAAGCATGCCCTCGCTGGCCCGCCCTGCTGGCTGCTGGCCCAGGCCCCGCCCACCCGAGGTTTGTCCACCCGCCCGGCCCGCGTGGACCCTGCACAGCTCAGGCTCAGGGGGCGCTCAGGGCGCAGGGCTGCTCCTTCCCCGCGCTGGGCTCGTCACCACACGCTGAGCACAGCCCCGTCCGGGCCTGTCTGTCGATGGTCTCCTGTGCGTGGCCAGGCCGTGGCGAAGCACCACTGTCTTCTCGTGACTGGGACTCACCTGAAAGGCTCTGTCCACACTGTCTTTGTGGGGTTCCCGGGAGCAGAAGAAGGGGGGCCGACCTCTGGGGGATGAGGCTCCAGCTAAGGCCGCCGCACAGCAGGTTCCGTGGGGCGCGCTCTGCTGCGTCCACTAAGTGAATCCCTGAGCGAGGCTCTCGGTGTGGACCTTGCACTGAGCTGGTGAACATTCTGGGTGTCAGCGCTGGTGAAATCTGCCTTGGAGGAAACTGGCTCTGCCAGGATGGGTGCTGGCAGGGTGCCCTCTGCGCTCCAAAACACCAGGCTGCTGTTTGCCCCCAGATGTCCTGCATTGGTCTGGAAACCCAGCACAGCAGATGCTGATGTGGGGTCACGCTGTGTAGACACCACCCTTGTCTCCCACCTTCAGGGACCTGCCCCGGGAGCGAGGTGCAGGACCGCCATGCAGGAGGGTCTTTGCAGCGTCTGATGCCTTTTCTTACACCGATACATGCAGAAAACAGGGACATGGAGTGACTGACCTCGGGCGAGCTGTGCTCTGCCCTGTCCATTCTAAGGCTGCAGTTGTGTTTCCCACCACTTCAAGGCAGCGCTTCTTGGTTTCGTTTTACAGAGTAAGATACTGAGGCTCAGTGTGACTGAACAATAAGCCCAGGATCTAGTCACTGAGAGGTGCCAGGCAGTGTTGGAGCCCTGCAAAGTGACCCAGATACTGCCCAGACGTTAACGGATCACTGTCTGAGTTCTTCACTAGTGTGTACAACTGCAAGGCCACCCAGGTTTAGGAAACAACTATAACAGATTTAACAGACAAGGGAAAACAGAGTCACCAAGACCACAGTGACCAGTTACCTCACCCAAGTTACCGTCCACTGTTTTTAAAGTGCTAAACAAGCTGCATCCAAGATGGCGTCTTCCAGCCACTCCAAACCAGAAGCACGTATCCCAACACTGTCACGCTTCCAAAATGGTGTCCTTATCTTCCATTCTCTTCGTCTACGGCTTCAAGTTCAACGGTCTTCTCACCTGTGCAGGGAAATGCCTCCCTTTGAACATCATGGGCAGAATGAAGACCACAAAGTTCACCAGGTCCTGTCCTATTGGCCAGATCATCATGAGTGGGTCAGGTCACCCCAGAACCTAGTGTCAGTGGTTTTCACTCCACTCTGAAACAAGTATCCTGAACAAGAGGGCTGAGATAGCATCTTCAGCATCCCCTTCTCTGGGAGGCGCATAGCTGCATTCTGAAATTTGGAATGGTGGGGGCTAGAGCGGCTGACACCTTTCTTCTCTTCTCCAGAATGGCTGCCTTACCAGACTGCCATTTGCAACTCCTTATATCCCCTTTAGAGTCTCCGCCTCCAGGGATTCTTTCTCACCCTCAGGGCACCTGTGCCCCTCCCCCACTTTGGGAATGCCACCTATAACTGCCTTTGGCTTCAGTCTGGCCTTGCAGTCCTAGTTACACCCCCACTTTACTATTAACACTTGCAGTGCTGTCTTCAGAGAGAGAAAGGAGGCTTCTTCATCAATATGAGACTTTGACTGTGAAAAAACCAGGCCCTCTCTTTGCACATTTGACACCCAGCTCAAACGCACATGTGACATCTGAGGTCCTATCTCCCTTCTCCCTGTTTCCCAGGTTCCTTGCTGTTTCCTTGGGAGAGAAGAAATTGCTTCAATCTAAGGAGTGATGGAACGACTGGTGTCTAGACAGAAAGTCAGGAACGGGAGCAGCCCCCACAGACTGTGATCAGCACAGTGCGAGCTTGCACCTGTGTTTACAGCCATGTCTGCAATCTTGTCCCTCAGAGAACACTAATTCTCAATATTGAAATATTTCTACCCCATATATCTGACATGGGGCTGCTATCTACACAGTGTTACAAGAAGTGACACAACTCAATCAAAACAAAAAACAGCCCAAACAAAAACTAGGCAGAAGAGCTGAAGAGGCCTTTCTCCAAAGAGGACACGCAGGCAGCCAATGGACACCTGAGAATATGCTCATTCTCACTTGTCACCAGGGAAACGCAAACCAAAACCACAGTGAGATGCCAGCTCACACCTGTGAGAATGGCCTGAGGCCAAAGACCAGAGGCAACAAGTGCTGAGGAGGACATGGAGAGCAAGGAGTGCTCATCTCCCTTGGTGGGAATGTAGACGGGTTCATCGCCGGTGGAAACAGTGAGGAGGTGCCTCGAGAGAATGAAATTGGACATTTCCTATGATCCAGCAATTCACTTCTGGATATCTACCCAAAGAGCACTCATTTGGAGGGAGGGTGCACTGCCATGTTCCTAGAGGCACTACTCACAGTAACCAAGAGGCACTGCTCACAATAGCCAAGCTTTGGAAACAGCCCAGGTGCCCCCAAAAGGATGAATGGGTCAAGAAGATGTGGTCTCTAGACACAATGGAATACTACTCAGCGATCAAAAAAGAAAACCCCATTTTTGGCAAGGTGGCTAGGGTAAGGGATTATGCTATGTGAGATAATTTAGAAAGCTAAATACCAGAGGGTGTCACTGACAGGTCAGCTATAGAGAAAGCAAACAGAGGGTAAGATAAAGCCAAACTGAAAAACAAACCCTGGAAAGCTGACTCTAGAACCGAGGACCCCAGAGGGGGAGGGGCAAGGAGAACACCTGGGGCGGAAGCACAGTGGGCTGTGGTGGTGGACCAGGGCCTCTGGTGGTGGGTGTGCTGTGGTAGGAGCACTTAAAGGGGGCCCTCACCACCACATACAAACGGTGATGGAGACCAACATCCTCACAATCAAAACCATGGTCTGTCTTTGTCAGACCCCCGAGGAGCCCCGCCTTTCTCCTCACAACCGCGGACTAGCAGCATCATGAGGTCCCAGAAACCTGCCCTGCGGCGCTGTCTCCGTCAGCCCTTGTGCTTATTCTCTCAGTCAGAACATTCAAGGGGCTCCACTGTCCCCTCCCCTGTCTGGGTGGCTTCCCCAGCTGTCAAAGGGCGTTATACCTGTGACCAAAAATAGTCTCCTGCTTTGTCCTCAGCTTTGTTTATTTCACCTGCTGTGTTGGGTGAGTTTCCAGACATTGACCTTTTCACTCCCTCTGGGCTCAGTTCAGGGAAGTTGCAGGAGCTCTGGAGGCTGTCATGTTTCAGGGTGTTCTCCCCCTGGCTCTGCGTGAAGGTGCCGGCAACCGTGACAGAGATTCAACTTGCACATAGTCGCCTTTGCTTTTGATTCACTCTGGAGTCATCTTGCTTTGCTGACTGGCCCTGGAGTCCAGCGGCTGCCGGTTGGGATATGGCTGCCCATGCTTGTCTCCTGGGTTCTCATTTGTCACTGCTGGATGCTGTTCCAGATCCTGTCTCTGTCTGAACCATGAAAGCTCTGCAGTGGGAAGGATGTCTGCAGTCCCATCAAGCATTTTGTAAGGGGAAACGTACAACCCACTGGGTGGCAAATGAGTCTAAATCCTGTAGTTCTTTAAATTGGTTCTATAAGAAATAGTTGGAGATCTCTAAATCAAAGACTAATCCTGTTTAGGTCACTGACGTTAGTAAGGGTCCCATGATGTATATGTGATATTTTGTATATATTTCATGACATGCTTCAAATATGCTATGAAAAGCAATCTGGTTGTTCCTTAAAATATTAACTGTATAACAACCAAGGGATCCCATACTCCCTCTTTTGATATTGCCAAAGGAATGGAAGACAAGCTCTTGAAGATGTGCTCAAGAGATATTCATGGCCACATTTTGTCATTCTGCTGACCACCTCCTTTCATATTGTTGATTTCCTCTGTTTTCAAATTCCCATTTCATTATTTCTGTATAAAACTGTATTATTTCTTTCTGTTGACTTTGAATTTTGTTCTTGGTTTGTTTGCTCTTGTTAGTTTCTTGATAGGGAAGTGTGTGCTTTTCATTGTTGTTGATTTGAGATACACCTCCAATTATTTTCTGATTTTCCTCTAACTCTGATTATTTCTCCTAGGTATTTGTGAATGACCCAAATCCCCTTCTGATTATTTTCTAATTTAATTTCATTATGGTCAGAGACATGTAGTTATTTTAAATGGAATGTCTGCAGCAGAAAGTACCTGAGAAGCATGTGTCTTCTGCTGTAGGATTGGAGCATGCTACCTATTTCTGTTAATACTAATTGCTTTATAGTTTTGTTGAAATCTTGTATTTTCCCATCAGTCAAATTGTTCTACCTATTATTTACAGTGAAAAGTTCAAGTTCTTATCAATTATTCTTAAATTGTTTGTTTCCCTTTTTTAGTTTTAAGAGTTTTTGTTTCATATATTTTTGGTTCTGCTGTTAAAAGTATGTATGTTTAAAACATGTTTTTCTTTTGTTTGGTTGAACCTATTAGCATTCTAAAGTGTTGTTTATCTCAGGCAACAATTTTGGTCCTACACTAATTTTTCTCCTTTGTATAGTTAATTAGCTCTGGTTTTGTTATTGTTTTCATGGTTATTTTTCTCATTCTTTTTATACTAGACCATTTTTTAAAATCTATCTGCCAATCATTGCTATTTAATTGTCATGTTTAATGTATTTACATTTAATATAGTTTCTATTAAGGTGAAATTTATGCCTAAATTTTTGCTGTTTTCTATATACATTTGTTTTTTCATATTAAATGCATATTTTAGTGTATATTTTAATTCCCTTGTTACTGTCTTTTTGAGTTATTTGCTTAGTGGTTACCATGGAGATTATAATTAACATCTTAGTTTGTAACAATCTGGTTTGGATAAATACAAATGAACCCTAGTAGTATCCAAAAGCTTTACTTATATATAATTCCATTCCTCTACTCCCTCTTTCTGCATTTTTACCATGTGTGTACAAATTCTGTCTTTACATTTCAGTCCTATAAATGTATTTGTAATTAATTTGCTTTGTGCAGTCATTTTTAAAATTGGGTGAGAGAAAATAAAGAGCTACAAAGGATAAATATAACTGTGCTGTCTTTCATATTTGCTGACATAACCACTGCTCCTGGTGGTCTGTGGTGCTCACGTGGATCCCATATACTACCCACTGCCCTCACTGAATTTGAAGGATTCCTTTCCTGCTTTACTATCTCTTGAATAGCAGGAATGCTAATGATGAATTATTTTATTTCAGATAGAATATGGGCCTTGGATTGCCGCGGTCCAGCCACGTTGGGGAACAGTGACTGAGGGAAGGGGTTACGATTGCAATCAGGACAATCAAGATGATCTCTTGGGCAGGAGGGCACAGCGGCTTTTCTCTTGATCCGCTAGTCACTGTATTTTTCATACAGCTTTTATACAATTCATGTAGCACAGTTCAGCCATTACAAAAGCCTTTTGCTTGACATCAGTTTTACTGGGGGCTAGCTTTCTGTAGGCATCTGCTTTTCTAGGATAGCTAGCGATCACCAGGCCCTCTATGGGATGCCTTTGGTATCTAAACTGATTTAGTTTACAGGGCTTCCTGATACCTGTGCTTGCTTAGGCATGCAGGACGTGTTATCAGTAATTTTATAGTTCCTCATATTTGTGAGGACTTATTCAGTCAGCAGCCTTCTTTTTCCACCCCCCACATTGGATCACTAATAAAAAAGGACACCTATACTCGCACACTTATTGCAGCACTATTTATAATTGCCAAGACATGAAACAACCCAAATGCCCCAAAATTGATGAATGGCTGAAAAAGATGTGGTACATATACCCCATGGAATATTATTCAGCAATCAAAGAAGACAAACTTATATCATTTGAATCAACTTGGATGGAACTAGAAGGAATCATGTTAGTGGAAATTAGCCAGAAAGACAAAGAGAAATGTGGAATGGTCTCACTTATATGAGGGACTTAGGGAAAACAAACAAACAGATAAGAAAAATTTAAAACTGCCAACAGAACTGAAGCATAGATCAAGCGAGGAGGAGGAAAGTAAAATCAGAAGTGGGGGGAGGGCACAAGAGATGAAAAAGGTGCTTGGGTGATAAGGAGATGGGAGAATATCAGGTTAAACAAAGATGTAATATTTACATATGTGTTTGTCTATATATGTGCAATCAAAAAAACAAATAATTAAGAAAAGTTGGGGGAGGGAAGGAAACTGTTCTAATAAAACTTATAAACTGGAATTTCAAAATGAACTACAAACAAAATTATTTTTCATTAAAAAATAAAGTAAACTTCACTAAAAAAAGAATATGGGCTTTGGGATTAAGGATGGGGCAAATGACACGACTAAGAACAGCAGACTGTGTGTGTGTGTCTGTGTGTGTGAGCTTAGCAACTCGCAGCCTCAGTTTCTTCATGTCGAAGGCCTCACTGATCACACCCCACGCAATGTCCAGCTCTGTGCTTGCCGCCAGGTAGGGACTTGTTCTCCCTCCTGTCTCCCACCCTCACCTACCTCTTACTCGGGGTCTTGCGAAAGGAGCCGGGGAGCCAGGAGTCTGTGGAGTGGTTTTCCCCTGCTCACCGCTCAGCTGGGCTGGGTGCAGGTCACGTGCCTCCCTGAGCCCCGGGCCACTTGGGTTTGGCCAAAGCCCATGAATTTTCAGGTCTCGAGTTTCACATGTTCTGGGTCTGGTCACTGAGTAAACTCAGGGACACACATTCTACGCCGTGGGTCTGTGTCTCCGTTGGCACCTCTGCCCACAGAAGGCTCTCCAGGCTCCAGGGGCCCCTTCCACGGCTGCTTTGTTGACCTGCTCCCCCCATAGCCACAGCTGGAGATCGTTTTCGAGAGGGTGTCCCACCTCCTCACGTGCAGGTCACTCTTTGGCATTGCCATCTGCCTGGCACGTCAAGGTCACCCAGAGTCCCCTCTTGCACTACATGGCGGTCCCCACTCAGCCCTCGCTTCTTTCACCTCTGAGAGCAGGTTGCCAGTCGATGACGACCCCTTCCAGGGCTGCTTCTGTTTGCTTGTCACCCATTGCCTTCTCCTGGACAGTCCCCTGATCCGCTGGTCACTCTTCTGCTGATGTTCCTCTTCCCTACCACCTCAAACATAGGGAGTCAGTGTCAGGGGGGCTGTGGCCCCCAGTACTGGTGTTGATGTATTAAAATAGCTATTGTTAGCATTGATGTGTGGAGACTTGGAGAAGGGAAGTTAAGTCTTCCCAAGAGAAAAGAGAATTAAAGGATCAGGGAGGGGACAGAGAATAAAAGACATGGAAAGAGACAGAATGAGAAGAGTAGAGAACAGAGAAGAGAATGGAGAAGTAAGCAGCAGAGAGGAGCAGCAGGGAGGCTGGAGGCCTCACCGCTGCCATGTGGGGCAGCAGGGGAGGGAAGGAAGCCATACTGTGGGCTTCCATCCCCAGCCTGGGCCAGTGAGGAGCCTGGGGAAGCATGTTGGAGAAACTTGTGAGCTGTGTGAGCTGTCTTGGACACGTGGTACTTGGAAACTTGGTTTAAATTTGAAACTGTAAGGTTTAGAAGTCTGGAGGACTCAGGAGAGTTTGCTGTGTTGCCGTTTTCAACACTAGATGTCTGAAGTGTTTGCTGTATTGCTCTATCAAGTGAGTTTTGCTGATGCCAGGCCACTGTGGAGCTGGAGCTGAAAGAATGACGGAGCTGTGCCTTTTGGAGAAGAATTGACGATGCCATCCTAGTCTTCCTTATTGGGTTTGAATCTCCTGCTTTTGGAGAAAGATTGACAACACCATCTTGGCTTCTTCTGGCTTGAAGTGAGTGGAGTTGAGTCTTTGAAGAAGGAGCAGTGGTGCCATCTTAACTCCTTTATCCTAAAGAAGGAGCAGTGGTGCCATCTTAACTCCTTTATCCAGCTTAAGGTGGGGCAGTCGCCATTTTGTGGACACACATGGATGCTTGAAACCATGTGCACTTTGGACTAGAGACTGGACTGTGTGGTAAGATTACCAAAGGGGTTCCCTTGTATCCCTCAGTGACTCTTGTCTCATTTGCCTTATATTAAGTAAATTTGTTTTTGCCTCTCTCTTAATGCTGTCTTGCTACTGCATGCGCGGGCTGGGAAGAACCTGGTATGAGGCTGGCTTTAAAGGGTCAGCTGCTACCCCTTTGAAAGTTTGGTTATTTGTTTTGTCTGTTTCCTCACCCGATTTCAACAGGACTTAGCCTGTGCACCTCTTCTCTGTCGACCCCCTCCAAGGGACCTCATTCAGGCAAACAGCTTTAAATAGCAGATCATACTTACATTTATATCTCAGCCTGTCCTTCTCCTGAACTCCAGCCCTGTATACCCCCCAGCTCTTGCTACATCTCCTGGAATGTCAACAGGCAGTGAATGGTCAAGCCAGAGAGAAATTTCTCTCCTTCTCCAGTCTTTGTAGTAAGTAAAATCTGTTTGTTTAATCACCCATGGCCAAAATTAAATCAGTCACACCGAAAAGGTTTTGCCAGCTCTAAGTTCACATCACACCCAATCTGTAACTGTTGTTTACCCCAGTAAAGTCAAGGTTCTTGTCTGTTCATGTCCAGTAACATGAACCTGGTTTCTCTGCTCCCACGTTTACTGTCACAAAAGTTATTTCTCCAAATAGCTGCTCAGTGGATTCAGACAGATCTGGGTGCAAGTGCCACTTCTGGAAGCGCCTGGGTAGCCTCGAGCTACGTAAGAACTGCGCTGAGTTTTACGTGCTCATGGGTAAATGGAACAACAGTAAGGGAAGGAAGCCTCCAACGGCTGGAAGCTGTCCTCAGATTTGGCATGAGGTAACTGTCCTCCCAGCCTGGCCGCCGTGTGCTCCTGCTGCCCAGAGCAATTGCGTAGAACTCCCGGATGAACACCCTCATGCTTATTTGCATCTGCAGTCTGGGAGCAGAAAGCACAAGCAACGAGGCCCCTTACAGACCTGTGGGCTCAGAGCCTGCCTCCCACAGCTACACAGTACAGCTGGTCCATGGGATCCAGAGCCAGGATCCCCATCAATTCCCAGCGGGCAGAAGCTGGGCAAGGTCCAGCTACAGCACTTGATAAATCTCAAGCCCCTGCTCAAATTCCCATTAAAATTCCAAAATCCACCCTCCAAGATAGCATGAGTGAGATCTCCAGATGAGAGTTTGAAAGTAGCTCGGTGTGCTGGGTCAGCTGGGTGTGGTGGCCTGCACCTGTAGTCCAAGTGCTGGAAGGCAAGAGGCCAGGGATTGCTTGATTTGGTGGGTTCAAGACTACCCTGGGCAACATAGTGACACCTGGTCTCAAAAACAGCAGCCAGGTGCTGTGGTGGGTGCCTATAATCCCAGCTACCTGGGAGGCTGAGGCTGGGATCACTTGAGTCCATGGGATCAGAACTACCCCTGGCAACACAGTAAGACTGAGTCTCAAAAATTAATTAATTGATTAATTAATTGATTGATTAATCAATCAATCAATTAATGTGGCTCAGTCGCTGTTGAGACCAAAGAAAAGTCCAGGTCTCTCTTTTTTATTCTAATGGCAATTTTGATTCATAAGCTGTCATAGTAATATACCTGTGCTGTGAGGTTGTTTTTACATAACCAGTGCTCTAACTCCTTAGTTATGGAGCCAAACTACTATGAGATTTTTTTTGAGGCTTCTACAAAAGAAATCTGTACTCTCACAGTTCTGGAGACCGGGAGTGAGAAATCCAGGTATCAGCTAGGTTGGCTTGCTTGCTTGCTCGTTGCTTGCTTGCTTTTTACATATTTTTTATTGCATATATATTTTACATGATTGTATATCCTGAAGTTTCCCACCATCATGTCACCTATAACCAACCAATCATCCTAATCATTCGTGTTCTTCCCTCCCCTAGTAACCTCTCCCTCCCTTCCTGTCCCTAGCTATATGCTTTAATTCTGTTGTCAATTTCTTAGCTTTAACTTTCTCTTGTCCTTTTGTTTTCCTTATATCCCAAATAAGTGAGAGCACCCAGTTTATCTTTTTTTTTTTTTTTTCTGGCTTACTTCTGCTAGCATGATTCCTTCTAGCTCCATCCATATTGCTGCAAATGACATGAGTTTGTCTTTTTGATGAAAAGCAAGGTCTCTTCATCTGGCACTGGGACATTGTCAAGCGACTTCCCTGTGTTCTCATGTGATTCCTCCAGTACTCAGAGCCCTAGGCAAAACAGGAATTGTCACTACCATTGTCAGGTAAAGAAGTAAGCCTTGCACAAGAGGGATTTGCTCCAAATTCTACAGTGAGTCAGTGGCAGGAGCAGTTCTTAAAAGATCGTTCATGGGGGGGAGGGGAGGAGAAATGATGTCAAATAGGGACACAATTTAATTTTTGAATATGTTGATACATTATGGAAGGCAGCTATGCTCACCATTAACCACCAACGCTGATACATTTTGGAAGACATTATAAGCTTCTTGTTTATCTGAGTGCCTAATAGAATGTTCCGCACACACATAATGAGCAGTAAGTGTTCGTTCATGAACGAACTATTTGATGAAAATAAATTTTTGTTTTTCTTGTGGCTTATAAGTAGCTAGGCCTCAATAACAGCACACAGACTATGCTGAGTTTCTTGGAAAAATAATATCTTAGGAACAGGATGCTGCTTACTCTGTACTCTCACCAGGATGAAATGGAAAACAGAACATCCCTGGCTCAGGCCCTTGGAGAAGAGCTCCAGCACACCCCCGCTGTGACCTAGGCTGCTGGCAGGGGTTAGGGAGTGGGTGAATCCTATGCCACCAGGACCTCAGGATCTCAGAGTCTCAGGTCCGGGGGTCTCAGGCTGGGGAAGCCAGCCTCTGCCTCCATGTGGGCAGGAGGTGGGGGCTGGGCACCTCTTCTGAGCACAGGGTTGGGGAGGGGGTTCTCCCTCTGGTTCACTCCAACCTCAATCAGACCTGCACTAGGAATGAAAAATGCAGTCTCTCCAGCTGCTGATATAATGGAGAGGGAAGGAAGTAACAGTGGCCCTGGATACACTCACCACGTGGGTGGGACAAGCAGCATGTCGGGAACCACTGAGACAGGAAAGTGAAACCAGGGACTGAGGTGACTGTCACAGATTTACACCTGCATCGTCTCGGGCACTGGGGAACCATACCCCTGGCCCACAGTAATGTCCAATGTGAATGAGGCTCCCTCTTTACCAATCAATAGGGGAAGAAAGCCACAGAAATGTGGCTGTGGCCCCATGGCAGAACTGCTAACACAAGAGAGCAGAGGAGCTGGACTAACCACCT
>PVHY01031535.1:0-12580 GCA_004024945.1 Uropsilus gracilis | reverse complement strand
CTCCCATTCTCCTCCCCCCCCCTCCCCCCCGCAGCTTTCTGTCCTCGACCCGGCCAACAGGATCGTGAAGCTAGGAGCCCTCCTGCCCGGGCAGGTGGTGAAGAAGACAGTGTGCATCGTGAACAACAGCCAGATCCCGCTCACGTTCACCCAGTCCATCCTGTTCTCCACGCAGGAACTCCAGGAGCCCAAGGTGGGTGCTGCGCCCCCCCCACGGGGGGGGCCTTTTCCTGCTTCCTGGGAGGGTGGGGGGGGACAGTTGGCCGCGCCAGCCACACAGGCAGCTCACCCTTGCCGGGTACCAGCCGCGCACCGGCTAACCCGGTGCTCCTGGCCGGCGCCACGGCAGTGTCGCGCGGTGCTGATGTCATCTCCTCCGACACCGAGGAGGCCCGGGCCCGCGAGGCCGCTCACTGGCCAGGACAGCGGCGTGAGAAGGAGGCCTCAGACTCGCTGTGGGTGCAAGTAGGGCAGACGCCCCCCACCAACAAACCAAAGTGGGGTGGGGGGAGCAACACTTCTCATGCGGGCTTCTGCCACACGGATTCTTTCAGGCCCACCCGCACGTGGCGGCTGCCAGAGCCACGGTGCAGCTGCAAAACAGGCTTTTAGCAGCGAAGAAGGTTAGCCAGGCGAACAAAGTCAGACCAAACAGTCCTTAGGATAACGCAGGCGTCCCCGAGATACGCCAGTCGTTCACAAGGCCCGGAGGGCCGGGACGGAGAGGGTAGACGGTCGCCCAACGACTTTTCTCGGCGGAGGAGCACCGGGCAGTCAGTCCTCTAAGGGGGTCGCGGAGAGCCTCGCGCTAGGCTTTGGCGGAGGAGGAGGCGGGAAGTGTAACGGAATTGGGAACAGGAGAAGGTAGAGGATAAAGGAGAGGAGGGGCGTCCATTCTCCCCTGAGCGACTCCAGGAGGGAGAGAGGATCAGCGGCAAAATGGGGCCTGGAGGAGGCTTTTGGAAGTCCGCGAGGCCGGGGGGGGGGGGGGGGGGGGGGGTCTGTCTTCCCCCACACTCTGCAGGCGTCAGGGAGCTGCCAGACCATCAAGGTCAGGCTCCCTGCCATAGCCGGGTGGAGGTTTGCAGCCTCTCGGGGGAGACTCACCGGGTCGGTGATGGTGGGTGGAGGGTAGCCAGCGTTCCAGAAGGTGGACGAGGGTGGAGAGCGTGGACCAGGTGGGGTGGAGGGGGGTCCTCGGTGAGGAGTAGCCCCTCCCGGGTTTCGGCACCAACCTAAGAAAGACGCAAACCGTCATCAAAGCTCATCACGGGAGAAGTCCCGGTTTCATTGAAGTTGGAGCTCACTTACATAGAGAGGTGTCGATGGGCGTGTTTTATGCAGATGTGGCTATGGCTGATTGGGTGAAGAAACCGGGGCGAATACCGGAAAAAAGGAGGCCGGTGGGGGCCATGTTGGACAGCAGCCTTATACTTAATGCCACAAGTGGCCAGTTATTTTACCCCAATTACCATTTAGTCCGAAAGTCCCGAACTCATGTGCAAGATGGCGCCCCTTCACCCCTGCAAACCTGAGGCAGGCATTTTGCAAACTCCAGTCTTTCTTTTCCGGCTTCTCTTCGCTGCTTCTATCTCCAACGTTTCCAAGCTGCTCAGCTTCTCCAAGGTTCTTCAGACGTTTCCAACAAGTACTGAAACAAAATCAGCTTTCCAAATCCCTGGCTTTCTCCAGGCACCAGCTTCCCACCCACCTTGCTCGCACACCGCGAACTTCCTTTTCCAGACCCTGACTTTGGCGACATCTGTTCATAGTCACCAGGCCTGCCCTCAGCAGCCCCTGCTCACCCCCAGCCTGCCATTCTGGCATCCTGCTCCACACCAGCTACTTCTCTGCCGGCCACCCTCCCACGGTGGTTCCTTGCCACCACCAGCTCAGAATACACCTAGAAAATCATACGGGAAAATGTTCTGTCATCAGCATCTACTAAGGAATAATCACTGAATAGTTGGGTGCCTTTTTTTCCCTGTATTTCTCTCATGCATTTTTTTTGCAAATATAAAAAGGATCCTGTTCATGTTGTTTTCGATCCTTTTCTCACCGCGTGATCAACCCTAAACATTTTCCATGGTGTGTGTTTGTATCCCTCCCTGGTGTAGGTGGGCCAGACCTCCGTTTCTGCTTGTTGCAAATGTTCCCAACTTTTTCCAGCATGAACTGGATAATATCCATGTAACCCAACATTTCAATGCACCATGATTTCCTGATGCAGGCAAATTCCCAGAAGCAGGTCTCCTGGGCCAAAAGGAAGTCGGTTCTGATACCTGCTGCTGTTCGTCCACAGTGTAGGGAACAGAACTGCCTGCTGAGCCCACGTCCTGAGCTCCCTGGAGAGGGAAGCTGCTGGTGCCGATGGCCTGCTCCCCAGCCTGCAGTCATCCGCGGCAGGCTGTCCCTTTCAAGGGCCAGGCGGAGCTCACGCCAGCATGGGCCAACCCTTCACCGGGTTCTTACGTTTCCTCAGTGGCCGTATACCGCATCCCGGGAATATGCAAGCACGTCCTGGCCAGCTTGGGCTGATGGCAGCAGCAGACACAGAGCTGCTCACAGTGCTGGAGGCAGGAGGTTCAGAGCCAGGGTGGCCAGTTGCCAGTTTCTGAGGCAGGTGCCTCTCATGGCTGCGGCCAGCCAGCTGGCTTCCCGCTGCATCTCTGTGGAGCAGAAAGGGAACGGAGGTCTCTGAGGTCTTTTCTCACAGGGACTCTGATCCCATAACAAGGGGCCTGCACCCACGACCTAGTTAGTTACCTGACCGCTTCCCAAAGGCCGTCCCCTCATCCCACACACGTGGCCTTGAGAGAAACAGTGTCACAGCCACATCAGCATGATCTAAGTGCTGGTCTAGTGACAGTTCCCAGTGTGACACACAGACGGCATGGGGACTGGCAGGGGCAGGGTGTGGGCTGGGGCTGCTCCCAGAGACGGGTGGAGAGGCTGACAGGATGGAGAAGCAGCTTCCCAGAGCCTGGGGGAAAGGGTGTTTCTGGTGGGCTGGGGGCTATGAACTCGGAAATCTCGATGTGAGTCATTGCCGCGGCCCATCTGGAGATGCCAGAATACAGAGCATGGACTGTGAGAGGCCAGCCAAGCAGAAGACCCAGTGGACAGCCCATGCCAAGGCCCCCACTGTGCCAGCTGCACTCCAGCGCCCACAGGGACCTGTGCCCACGCCGTCAGTCTGGAGTTAGCTTCCGATGTCGCTCAGTGAGGAACCTCTGCAATCACTTCCTGTTGCTGGCTCTCGGCTCTCTGTCCTGCAAGCGGCTGCCCAGCGCACTCTACTAGGGGGAGCTTCCAGCAGGAAGGAGGCAGGCTTCTGTACAGCTGCTTCTGACCTGACTGTACCGTCACACAGGGAAAGGAAGACCCACAGGAAGCCAAATTATACAGGACACGAGTCACCCGGGGCGCTTTGGAAAGTGCAAGTGCCAGCCTCTGCCAGGGAGGCCAGTTCAGGGGGTCGAGGGCAGGATGGAGGGCAGCACCCGGGAATCTGCATTTCAGCCAGCACACTGAGAGATGTGGTGCAAGAAGTCCAGGGAGCGCCAAGCATTCCTTGCCTCCTCTTACTGTTCCCTCCACCGATGATCAGAGGTTATTGGCAAAGGATTATGAAGAGAATAAACATTTTTTTCCTTTTTTTAAAAAATAATTTCTTTATATAATATTTCACATCTTTGTTTTCCACAGGATTCACCCATCACCTCCTCTCCCTGATCACTCCCTCCCAACTCCCCCCACACCCCAGTTGTGTACTTTAGTTTGAGCATTAGCTTATTTGGACTTTTCTTCCTGGCCTTTTGCTTGTTTTCCCTATGTCCCATATATTAGTGAAACCATTTGGTTTCTGCCTTTTCTTTCCGACTTGTTTCTGCCAATATGATTTCTTCTAGGTCCATCCATGTTATCATAGAATCATCAAATATGTCATTTTTAATTGATGCATAATATTCCATTGTGTATATGTACCACATCGTTTTAGCCATTCATCTGTCTTGGGGCATTTGGGTTGTTTCCATGTCTTTGCAATTATAAATAGTGCTGCAGTAAACATCTGAGCACAGGTGTCCCTTAGTATAAGTATTTTTTTGAGACTAGGTCTCACTGTTTTTGCCCGTGGAACCGCAGGCTCTCGTTGCCTAGGGTACCACAGACTCAAGCCATCCCCAGCCTCAGTTCCCAGGTAGCTGGGATTACAGGCGCACACCACCACGCCCAGCTATTTTTTTTGGAACTAGGTCTCACTACGGGCCCCAGGCAGGACTTGAACGGCGATCCCTAGCCCCAGCCTCTTCATAGGCTGAAGCTTACAGGCACGAGCCACCGTGCCCGGCCACTTGTATAAGTATTGAGGTCTCCTTTGGGTAGATTCCCAGAAAAGCGATCGCTGGGTCAAATGGTAGTTCCAGTTCCATTAGTCTGAGGGTCCCACACACAGCCTTCCACCGTGGCTGGGCCAGTTTGCATTCCCACCCACAGTGTAAGGGTGAATGAACAGTTCTTGCACACCTACTGTGTGCCGCACCTTTTATACAGAGGGTCTAAACCTCCACCGTAGACTACATCTCCAAAGGTTTAAATACTGCACCGACAACGGTGACACAGCAGGTAAGAGAGAGCAGCAGTA
Organism: Uropsilus gracilis; assembly: GCA_004024945.1. Taxonomy (NCBI): domain Eukaryota; kingdom Metazoa; phylum Chordata; class Mammalia; order Eulipotyphla; family Talpidae; genus Uropsilus; species Uropsilus gracilis. The sequence goes on along the minus strand of PVHY01031535.1, from coordinate 7,935 downwards.
AGCCTGGCCCTTGGGATGTGCCAGCCTCTCCCCATACCCACCGGCCGCCACCAGCCCCCCAGGAGCGGTGGCCACAGAAGCTCCCCCATCTTGCGCCCAGCTGCTGAGTCTCGCCGTCGCCCTGTCCAGGTGCTCACCTTGGTGCCCTCCCACAACATCTCGCTGAAGCCCAAGCAAGTGCATAAGCTCGAGGTCAGCTTTGCCCCGAAGAAGCGGATCCCCCCGTTCACGGAGGAGGTGTTCATGGAGTGCATGGGGCTCCTGCGCCCCCTGTTCCTCCTCAGCGGCTGCTGCCAGGCCCTGGAGATCTCGCTGGACCAGGAGCACATTCCCTTTGGGCCGGTCGTGTGTCAGACTCAAGCCACACGCCGCATCCTCATGTTGAACACAGGCGACCTGGGTGCCAGGTAGGAGACCGTGCCCCCAGCCTGAGGCTGGCCCGGCGCAGACTCTGTCCCTGCCCTGAGCCCGGGTTTGCGTTTGATACTTGTTTCACAAGTGCAGCTGCCTCTGTATTTCTTGTCCACCTCCTCCTCCCCTCTAGATGGGGCCTCACCACGGTGGTGATGCTGCCGTTCCTAAAATTAGCTCCCTGTGGCATGCCCTAGCGTGACAGAGGACATGTGCTCCCTTCCTGTGGCATGCCCTCTGCAGGCCTCATCGCCTTGCAACAATTCGCTGAGGGACCCATTTTACAGATGAGCAAACTGAGGTTGAAGAAAATTAAGAAACTTTTCCAAACACAGGCCTCTAGCAAGAGGTGCAGTGCAGGTGCAGTACCAAGCGTTCTTACATATAATATCCACGGAATCATCCCGTGGTCCTCTCAGGAAGGCACTGTGCTCTCCTCATTTCACAGAGGAAGTTGAGGCTCAGAGGTTGGGTGGCTTGCTCAAGATCACACAGCCAGAGGGAGAGAGACGGGTATACCTGCAACTGCTCTCCTTTCCAGGCTCACTCACTTGCTGGCAGGTGCCCACCCACCGGCCTGGGCAAGTGCCACCAGAGCTACACAGGCTGCAGGCCTACAGAGGCCTACCCCTCACATGGGACCCAGGATGAACAGCACCCTAGGGTTCCGTGTGCTACCCTGGCACTGAAGAGTTGGTCTGCACCCCCGGCTCTCTGTCTCCTGCCTGGATCTAGCACCAGGCAAGAGGAATGGCCACATAGGACTATGGGATTCCAGTGCCACCAAGAGCAGCTGCAGCTCTCATGTGATGCGCTGCTCTCCTGCTGGGCCTGAGCTGGGGGGCATTGCAGAGAGTAGTTAAGACATGGTCTCAGGAGAGGGCCTAGCACAGCCATCCCCTCACCCTGCAGCCTTCAGCACCCCTGTGAAAGCAGCATGGTGCTCCCCGATGTGTCTCCCGTGTGCAGTAGTAAGATGCACAGCTCAGCTGGGAGAGGGAGCTGAGTCAACCCCTGACCTTTCCCTGCCCTGGCCCCCTGATATATATGGTGCCCACCTGAAAGCCCAGGCCTTCTTTTGTTCTCAACAGCAGCGAGGACACACCCCCACCCCTGGATGTTAATAAATGCCTTCTTTGTCTTCTTTTGTCTTGGAAAAGGTTTAAATGGGATGTCAGAAAATTTCAGCCTCACTTCTCCATCAGCCCAGAGGAAGGCTACATCACCTCGGGCATGGAGGTCTCTTTCGAAGTGACCTACCACCCCACCAAGGTGGGCAAGGAGAGCTTTCATAAAAACTTGCTCTGCTTCATCCAGGGAGGCAGTCCTCTCAGCATAACCCTGTCTGGAGTCTGCGTGGGACCCCCTGCAGTGAAAGAGGTCAGTGGTGTCGTCCAGGAATAGCAGTGGGCCAGCAACCACCAAGTGAACTCAACCAGGCCTTCTGGTTAGACACAAGTGACCGTTCAAGCAGCCCTTTGTGCTCACATCAAACTTTCAGACCTACTTTTTCTGCCACAGGGCCTTTGCATATGCTATGCCCACTGCTGAAAGGCTTCATCTAGTCCATTTCTATCTTCTTTATCTCTCAACTCAAGCACATTCTCAGGGAAGCTTGCACTTACATCTCTGGCTAGATGAAATTCTGTGATAAGCTTTGTGACACCTTTTCTTCTCTAGGTTGAAAAAACAGATGTGGATTAATTCTCTGCTTGTCCCATTCCTAGAAACATGACAGTGGACTTTCCTAGCCATGTTCTTATAGTAAAAATAACACCTGCTCCCTCACTATCTCTTTTGATTTAGTTATATGAAGATGGTTACATAAATGAATCATATAATATTCTCAGCATCTATATACAAGCCCTGGCAAGAACAGCCATTTTCATTTTCTTGAGAAATTTTTAGGAGAGGAGTCATTGACAGTGTACTTATATGTTTTCCTCTTTAAGAACTTACCAAACTTTGCCAAAGTGCTTGTGTCATTTTATGTTCCCACCAGCAATGTCTGGTAGTCTTCTTAGTCTAGCTGTTCCACTTGGTTTTTGTTTTTATTCCCCTAATCATGAATGAGCATCTTTTCAGGTACTTATTGACCTAACAATCCACACATTTTCTTTATTAAACTGTCCAAATCTTCTATTTGTTAGGTGGTTTTCTCACTCCCAAGTTTTGAGAGCTCCTTATATATACATGACATGTTTTACATGCAGCTCTTCTTTTTAGAATTATTTTTCTTTTCTTTTCTTTTGAATCTAGGACTCGCTATGTTGCCTAGGGAACCACAGATTCTCGTTGCCCGGGGTACCACGGACTCAAGCGATCCCCAGCCTTAACCTCCCAGATAGCTGGGATTACAGGCATGTGCCACCACACCTAGCCATTTTTTGAGACTAGGTCTCGTTATGTTGCCTGGGGTAGTCTCCAACCTGCAGACTCAAGCAATTCCCAGTCTCAGCCTCCCATCCTAGGCTGGGATTAAAGTCACATGCCACCGCACCTGGCTTTAGAATTATTTTTCTTATGTCATGCAAAAGGTGGACCAAGTTCTACTTTATTTTTTTTCTTGCATATAGATATCCAGCTGCTCTAGCACTGTTTGTTGGAAAGCTTACCCTTTTCCCATATTGCCAAAACCAGTCGGTCTACCCTATCCATTGATGTGTCTATGTTGCTGAACTCTGTTCTCACTCACAACTCTCTTGTGCTGATACTCCTGCACTGTCCTAGTCACTAAATCCAATGTCCAGTTCTCTGCCCTCCTCTTTCTTGAGGGCATTGGACCAGTAGCATTGAACCCCTCGAAGTTTTCTCTCTTCCTTCAAACACACCCTTCAGCTGGTTCCGGAATACCAGCCTCTCCTGGTTTCCCTCTTCCCCACTGCTCCTTCCCATCTCCTCCCCTGAATCTTCTTAGCATCAGAGCAGACCAGTCAGGACTCTGTCCTTAGATTCCTCCTTTTTGACAGATGCATGACTTGGTTCTCTCCGCCAGCCTCTTGGCTTCAAGAAGGCGCTGCTGTGCCATCAGCACCAGACACGCACCTCCCGTCTCAAGCCTTTCCCCTGCCCACAGGTCCACGAGTTCTGCTGCCTGAGTCAGTTGCCATTTTCTCCCAGGTGGTCAACTTCACCTGCCAGGTGCGCTCCAAGCACACACAGACCATCCTGCTTTCAAACCGGACCAACCAGCCCTGGAATCTGCACCCCATCTTTGAGGGCGAGCACTGGGAGGGGCCGGAGTTCATCACCCTGGAGCCCCATCAGCAAAACAAGCCCTACGAGATAACCTACAAGCCCCGCACCATGAATGTGGAGAACCGCAAGCACCAGGTGGACTGAGCCCCATCCCCACCATCCTATCCTCCCCCTCCCCCACTTACTTACCCCTTCCCCCCAGCCTTCTGGCTTGGAGGAGAAAGAAGTTGCCCAAGAAAAGTGATGAGTCGGAGTTTGGGAGCCCAGGGAATAGGCAAGAGGGGATCCCCCCCCAAAATCGTGTGGAGCAGTAGGGAGCCATGAAGACCAAGACCCAGACTGCCCTTTTTGCCCCTAGGTTTCATGGGCGGGGGTCTCCGGGACCCCAGGGCTCGGCTTGAGATGAGCTCAGCAGTTCCGATAGCAGCAGGCAGTTAATGTCCTGCTTTGTTGCGCGTGTCAACTCTTGTTGACTCGTAAAAATTAAAACTAGGCGCCCACACTCTCCCCCCTCTGCCGCTGTCTCTGTGCTGCCAGTCCTGGTTCAGAAGCAGCCGTGGCCGCCACTGCAGCAAGCCCAGCTTTGCATCTCATTTCCCCTTTGCGTTGCATTTACGACGTGCTCATTTTCCTAGTGATCGAGTCTTCGTCATCCTCATTCTTAATGATCGTCTGGTATTTGATTGTACGAGGCCATAATTCATGGAACACTTCGATTTCACTCCAGTTGTTGAGTCTCGAAGTTGCCTCCCGATTTCATGCATATGACAGATGCTTGCGATACCCCCTCCCGGGGGATCTACATGGGCGCGCGCTTGCGCGTCTCTATATGCATTTCGTCCCCTAAAAGAATTGTTCCACAGCGAGTTCCCTGGGCCGCGATCCCTGGGTCAGCTCCCTCGGCCAGTGTCTCTGGTTCTGGCAGCATAACACCCCACCTGCTGTGCAAAGTGCTACACATCCTGGCCCAGCTTCCACAGTGCAGGTCACCTCCCAGCCTGCGAAGCCTCTAACCACGGCTGCCTTTCTTGCTCTCCGCAGGGCACTCTCTTCTTCCCCCTCCCGGATGGCACCGGCTGGCTGTATATGCTGCACGGCACTGCGGAGCCTCCCAAAGCCGTAGGCAGCCTCTACCGCGAAGTGCCCTGCAAGACGCCCTACACCGAGCTCCTGCCCGTCAGCAACTGGCTGAACAAGCCCCAGAGGTGAGGGGGCGGGGCAGGCCGTGGGCAGAGGCAGAAGGAGCACCCTGGCCTCTAGCCCAGCCTTCCCCTCGCCGGCGCCTCCACAGGGCAAAGGGTGGGACACAAAGTTTCTGGAAGTGGCCAGACCTTAACCGAACTCTCGGCCCACGTGGCCCTCCTGCCCAGCCCCATCCAGGTGGCGGGTGTCTCGTGCCTCTGGGAGCAGCGCCTGGCGCCCAACACGTGCCTCGTCGTTACAGCAGCTCTCCCTCGTCGCCTGGGGATACAGCTCACACCCCCATGGGCGACGGGGACTGGCTAGCACTGAGCCCCGCCCCGCGCGGGGTGTGTCTCCCAGACGGCTGCGCGCAGGACCGCATTTGGCGGGCAGTTAGGCGCGGTGAGAGTCAGACTGAACCTACGCAGCGGCACCACCTTAGCAGCGCCCTGCAGGCGGAGGTGTGCTGCTCGCTCCTCTCGGCGTCCAAGGTGGCACGTACCCTCCGGCCCACAGCAGCCCTGGAGAGCGGAACCTCGGGGCCGCACCCCTGCCTGGTGATGGCCGTGGTCAGTCACGCTCGTTCTTAGAGCAGGTCCTACCACTCAGCCCCTGGCCGGAGAAGGCTGGCCCTGGGACCTGGGGCCCACAGGGGGGAGTGGAACCGAAGGCCAGGACTAGAGGAGCTTGAGGTCAGCCGGTCTGGTCCCATCGTGTGCAGGAGGGTCCAAGGCTGAACCCTGCCTGCTTAACGTGGCGGATCAAGGCCCGGACCTAAGTCTGAGTCCTGGTTCTGCAAATGCCTAGTCATTATGTCGATATGACATAATATGTATATGACGTAATATGTATATGACATAATATATAGTAATATATATATATCGTGTTTATTTTCTGACACCATTGTTCTCCCCTCCGGGGTGGTCTCTGCAGTTCCCCACCCCTGTGTCATATATGACATAATATGTATATGACATAATATGTATATGACATAATATATATGACAATATATGTGACATAATATATAGTAATATATTATATATATATCGTGTTTATTTTCTGACACCATTGTTCTCCCCTCCGGGGTGGTCTCTGCAGTTCCCCACCCCTGTGTCATATATGACATAATATGTATATGACATAATATGTATATGACATAATATATATGACAATATATGTGACATAATATATAGTAATATTATATATATATATATATCGTGTTTATTTTCTGACATCGTTGTTCTCCCCTCCGGGGTGGTCCCTGCAGTTCCCCACCCCTGTGTCATATATGACATAATATGTATATGACATAATATGTATATGACATGCTATGTATATGACATAGTATGTCTATGACATAATGTGTATATGACATAATATGTATATGACATAATATATATGACATATATGACATAACATATATAGTAATAGTATATATATATATATATCATGTTTATTTTCTGACATCGTTGTTCTCCCCTCCGGGGTGGTCCCCGCACTTCCCCACCCCTGTGGCACCCAAGAACCGCCACCCTTGTCCCATGTGCTCTTCCCCCCAGCTCTTTGCACCCCTCTCCCGTCCTTGCCGTCTGCTTCAAGGCTTTGGTCAGCTTGCAATTTCTGTCCTTTTTCCCTGAACCTTTGTTCGGCTTCCCTGTGCTCCAGGTGGAAGCCATTCGGGGTCTTTCTTTTTCCTTCTGACTTACTCTACTGAGCAAGAGCCCTCCCCTCTCCATCCAGGTTGCTCTAGCTGACTAATACCTAGTCAGCTCACAGGCTAGGTTGTCTTCGGTTTTTGGCCTCGTGACAGCACTGAGATGCCAGTGTCCTGTCCCCCCTCGGGCATCGGGCAGCCTGCGACAGCGCCTTGGTGCCTTAGTGCTTATAGCAGATGGCGAGAGGACGGTCGTCACTGTAGTGCTGGTGTCAGAGGAAGGCTAGACCCGTGTGCTTTCCGTACAATGAAGAGTAGAGAGAGCGCCTTCCCTTCTTTGGGCACTCAGCCTCAATCCCCCACCCCTCTCTCCACCTGCCCCTGTGCGCCCCCAGGTTCCGGGTCATCGTGGAAATGCTGAAGCCCGAGAAGCCAGACCTCAGTGTGACCATGAAGGGCCTTGACTACATTGAGGTGCTGTCTGGCTCCAAGAAGGACTACAAGCTGAACTTCTTCTCACACAAGGAAGGAATCTACTCTGCAAAGGTATCCACCCGTCCGGGCTGCCCCGGGGCCCTTGAGCTGTGGCTCTGAGGTTGACCACACTGGTGTGGAGGGGTGGAGCTTGTTCTCATTCCACCGGGCTGACCGCTTGGAGTCGCCCAGCAAGGGCCTTCAGGATGCCCAGCCTCTTTCAGGCGAGAACCGCTTGCAGAGGCGGCCAGCCATCATGTCAGAGCTGGCCGAGCCTCAGGGCACTGGATGCGGGAAAATCCTTAGGTGGCAGGAAACGTCAGATCAGCAACAATGATGAAAGGAGGAGACCCCATGTTGAGGGCTCATTACACCCAGCATCATCCCGAGCACACACAGCCAGTCACGGAAGAGCCAGGGTGCAGTTCCAGGCAAGCCATCTCTTCCCAGACACCTCAGGGTCTTGCACGTATGGACAATCTCTTCTAGTTCTCAGGTGTCTCCAGAGCGGAGATGACACGTCCTGTAGTAAGTGTTGGTCATAAGCCCTGTGCAAGAGCAGGCTGTGATGCAAGGACGGCAACCATCCTGGGAGGGGAAGTGGATATGTCTCAGATCACCGCACCCTGAGTGTGTGATTGCAATTCGAGAAACGTGCTTTGGAGAAATGAAGCATATACAGCTCATGGGGTGAGGTCAGGGGTGAAGATGGCATTTTGAAAGGTGTGTATTTGAGAGGGGATCATCTAGAGGGAGGTAGAGGGAGGTTTTAAAGCAGAAAAGAGAATATCCATAAAGACCTCTCCAGAAAACATACTGGCACAGCCCCCCAGCCGCAGGCAGCCCCCTCTCCTGCCATCACGGAGGTCAGCTGCTCCTCTCAGATGGTGTCCATATGCTCATAGTGAATCTCCAAGTCAAAGAATCAAAAAAATATCTGCGGGTTGGGCACGGTGGCTCGTGCCTGTAAGCTTCAGCCTATGAAGCGGCCGGGGCTAGGGATCGCGGTTTGAGTC
>PVHY01031534.1:0-12587 GCA_004024945.1 Uropsilus gracilis | reverse complement strand
GGTTTCTAACTTTGTAACTTGCCTCTGATGTGGGTCCCGGCCCTGTTCTCATAGCTCCCCTCCCGGCCCAGGCCCTGCCATCCTCCGCCCTGGGGGCTCTTGCACAAACCTGAGGGCTGGGCTGAAGCTGCCCTCCCTCTCCCTTCAGGAGCCCCCCCGGCATGTCTCGATCTGTGCGCAGGGGTGGGGGGCACGGCTCCTGCCCACCCCCCCCATCCCCACTAAACATCTGACAAAATTAATGAATAAAAGTGGTGAGAATGTGGCTACAGATGTCATGCCAGGCTCAGTATGACCAGAGGCAGAGACAGATGCGTTGCTCTAGCATTTTCTTTCTTTCATCGCATCCTCAGGTACCGAGTCAGGGGGCGGGCTGGGGAGGGCGGCTAGAGAGGGACCACGAGTGCGCTGAGAACCTGCATCAGGTGTAGGGTCGAGCCTGGGCCCCGCTGTGAGCTGGCCTCTGCCTTGCAGCTCTGCTAGGATCTCATCCAGCAGATCCATCCTGGGGGGGATGGGGACAGAGGGGTCAGGGTGAACCAAGAGCTACCTCAGGGGTAGGAAGGCCCATAAGCCCCCACCTCCACCGCCAGGGCACCATTTCTCACCTCTGTAGGCTGGAAAAGAGACTCCCTCTGGCCAGTTCAGTGCTGGGCGCCTGCAGGGAAAGACGAGCTGCCACCAGTGGCCGTGGAGCTCAGGGTGGGCCTGGGAGGGGAGGGGAGGATGGGGCGGGGCAGGACTCTGGCTGTGCTGCTTCATCTGCTTCGGTGGCATTTCCTGCTCGCACCCAGGGGTGCACAGCCTCCCTGGGGCCCGCAGGCAAGGAAGGGCTCACAGGCTGGGGGCCAGCAGGGCTGCTCTGGCTCTCGCCACCGCCGCCTGCGAGTTCTCTCACCGCCTGCAGCACAGAGCTCGGGACCCCCGCAGAATGGCAGCAGCCTGAAGGCAGGCGTGCAGGGCAGCAGGGCCCTGGCGGGAGCTGGAGTGGGCAGGAGTTGTGGTTCAGTGAGGAGCCAGCTGGGGCCTCTGGGTGTCTGGTCAGAGGTCGCTGGGGAAACCGGGGGGGGGGGGGGTGTCCACCCCGGGCCATCGTGTCAGGCAGGGAGCGTGGCCATACTTTTGAGTTGGGTTCCAGGCCGTGGTGCAGGCTGACCCCAGTGGCGGGGCTGCGGCCCAGGCTGGGGCCTGAGCTGTAACCGCTGCCGAGGGTCAGGCTGCTGCCTGAGTCCCAGGCCGCGCCCCTCCGGACTCTGCTGTGGCCCACGGCCTCAGGAGCCTCAAGGGCCTGCAGAGAGTGGAGGCAGAGAGCTGGCAGGGGTTGCCCAGATGCCCCCCCACGTCCCTTGGTGCTCCACAGCCGGGCCCTAGCTCCTCCTGGGCCTGGAGGGGCCTGGAAGCAGGGACACAGACTTGGGTGTAGTTAGGGCTCCGGGAGCCACCTCACTGTGCGGTGTGTCTGGGGCAGACCACGTGGTTGGAATGGGGGCCACAGCAGAGCACCAACACCTGCCACCACCCCTCCTTGCCCTCTAACCTGGCGGGGAGCCCTGGGGACCAGAGTACAGCGTGGTGCTGAACACAGGGGAGCTCACCTCAGGAGCTGGGTCCTGTGGAAAGGAGACCGTGTGTGGGGCTGTGGGCCCCCCGGAGGCTCCGCAGCCACCACGCACCCCTGCCCGCCTCTTGTGTACCTGGGCCAGGGCCTCCCGCAGCAGGTATCGCGCACTCTGCAGGCTGCCCCGGCGGTCAGCAGGCCCCAGGCCCAACCCAGCCTGAACCAGGGCCTGGTAGGGGGCTGGCACCAGGGGGTCCAGGGTCGGGCTCTCACCTGCTTCCAGTTTAGCCTTCACCTTGAGTCCCTTCCTCCCAGCCCAGGGGAGTTCTCCTGCAAGGAAGCATGAGGGCAGGACCCGGACGGTGGGGGGCCCCGCGGGGCAGGGCACAGGGTCACCCACTGACCGGTGAAGACCTCCTGAGCCAGGAGGCAGAAGCTGTAGAGGTCCGAGGTGGTGGCAGGCGCGTCCCCGCGGATGAGTTCAAGAGGCAGCCACGGGTACAGTTCAGGGGGCGGGGGCATCCCCGGGCCGAGCATGCCCCAGGCATAGCTCTGTTGTGGCCTGCGAAGGCCAAGAGGCCTGGTGAGCTGGTGACGGCCAGTGGGACTCGGGGCAGGCAGGCGGGTGGGCGAGGCAGTACTCACCGAGGCCACAGCCGGTGCTGGAGCAGTGGGCGCCCATGCTCCAGGCTGCCCACCTTGGCCAGGCCTGGCCGCACCAGCTGCACAGCGTGGGAGCTGAGGCCCCCGTGGGCGCGCTGGCGGGCCTGCAGGAACAGCAGCGCCTCTAGCACCTGCAGCAGCAGGCGGCCTGGCGGCAGGCCTGGCACTTGGCAGGCCCCCTGCTCAGCCGGTCCCCGTGAGTGCAAAGCCGTGTGCAGGGAGCCCAGCCACACGGGCTCGAAGAGAAGGCACAGGCCCAACAGGTCCACCGAGGGGCTCAGCGCCATCAACAGCAGTAGGTTGGGGTGCTGCAGGGTGCTGGGCAAGGGCAGAGCGGGCCCCTTATGAGTAGCCCCCAGCCAGCAGGGGTGGGGTTGCTCCTGGGCACCGACCACCCTGTGGCGGGGGCTGACCATCTGCACAGGGCCGGACGGTGAAGAACCAGGCCCTGGGCCACAGCCTGGCAGTGGACGAGCTGGCAGCCCATTCGTACCCCATCCATGCCCTCTCCCTACACTCCCTCCTCTCTGAGGCCTCAGACAGCACACAGGAGGGGGACCCCAGTCTCCGGTGGAGGGGGGCGGCCGCTCCATCCAGCAGGAGGGCTCCACACCATGGCTGCTCTCCCAGACCCACTTCTGATCACTTTTTTTTTTTTTTTTTTAGACTAGGTCTCGCCACTTTTGCCCGTGGAACCGCAGGCTCTCGTTGCCCGGGGTACCACAGACTCAAGCAACCCCCAGCCTCAGCTTCCCAGGTGGCTGGGATTACAGGCGCGTGCCACCACGCCCAGCTATTTTTTTGGAACTAGGTCTCGCTACGGGCCCCAGGCGGGACTCGAACTGCAATCCCTAGTCCCGGCCGCTTCCTAGGCTGACGCTTACAGGCACGAGCCACCGTGCCCAGCCTTCCTGATCGCTTCTGATCCAGGCCCACACTTGATCAGGAGGGCGGGCACCTGCAGTGCTGAAGGTCGGCCAGCAGCACATCAGGCTGGGTCCCCGGGGCCTCCAGCTGCCGCACAGTCACGGGGTGGCCCCTCCACAGAAGGCTGGAGAATGAGAAGGGGGGGCGCAGGCCTGAGGGAGCAGCTTTCCTGGCAGGGGAGAGTGAGCTGGACTCTCCCCAGATCTCTGGGCTGCTGGGGAGGGGGGGAGTGCAGGAGGGTGTTGAGGGGGGGACAGGGGTTTCTCTCACTTGGCCATGAGGGTATGGGAGCTGCTTTTGTAGGTGCGGTCCGGCTCGCCCTGGGCTGGCAGCAACTCCTTGGGATCCACCAGGGGTATGCCTGTCACCAGCCCCAACGGCCTCAGGCTGCTCAGCTGGGGAAGGGAGTGGGATGATGAGGGGCCAAGGGGACCGGGTGGCCCCCGCTCCCCCACCCTCTCCCACTCACCCCACCGATCCCCAATGCTGGGATCGGGGACGCTCTCCGGATCTGTTCTGGCCTCAGTGCCCTGGGGTAAAGGGCAGGCGGAAGTAAGTCTAGGGTAGCTGGTGGGTAGGCCAGTGAGCTTCAGGGCGTGGCCAGTTACCTGTGCGCCCACGCCAGCCGCAGTGAGCAGAGGGAGTCCCGCAGGCCGCGTCCAGAGCCGCTCTGCCACTGGCCCAGGGTGGCAGCGAGCGTCAGCTCACCACCCTGCGTCAGGGCTGATATGTGGGCACAGCAGAGCTGCAACAGCTCGAGCACCTGGGCGGAGGAGGCAGGTGGGTGAGGCAGGGTGGGGCTGCTGGCCCCGGGATTCTGCCCACCGAGCCGCCTCTCACCTCCCAGCTCTGCCTGGCCTGGCCCTCCTCCGCCCAGTCTCGGGGCGTGCGGCCCTGCTGGTCACGCAGCCGCAGGTCACCCCCCGCCCGCAGCAGGTACAGCAGCACCAGGCCGTGGCCCGAGAAGGCGCCTGCGTGCACCGGCGTGCTGCCGTCCAGGCAGCGGCTGGGCCGAACGTGAGAACAGGAAAGTCAGAAAGCGAGAGAGCCAGCGAGCAGGGGCCGCGGCGCAGGGTGGGGCGCCGAGGGGTGAGCGGAGTCACTGTGGACGTGGTAGGGGCGTGGTAGGGGGGCATCCAACGGGAGGGCTCCCCCGGGGACGCAGTGGGTGCTGGACATGAGACGGTCGCTGTGACAAGGAAGCTCGGGAGGACGGGAGGCAGGACGAGGAGCGTGAGTGGGGACAGGAGGGGCCGTGGTGGTGGTGAGGGGGTGGGGGAGGCGGGAGGGGAAGGAGACTCTGGGAGGACGGGGAGTCACCCCCACGCACTCACTGGTTGGGGTCAGCGCCGAAGGCCAGCAGGCAGCGCACAGCAGAGCTGCGGCCCAGCAGCGCCGAGAGGAAGAGCCCCGTCTGCCCAGCAGAGTTCTCCCCGTCCACCTGAGGGACTGAGGAGCAGCGGTTTTAGGGCTCAGGGCGGTCCCCGCCCCGCTCTGGGGATGACCAGGCTCTACGTGAGCCAGTCCCAGCTTCTTCCTGACTCTGTGACTCCAGGTTCTGTCTCTGGGTCCTGAAACATGGCCCCTGGCCCCTGGCGCACCTGAGGGCACTACTGCAGACGCTGCAGGTGGGCAGGTCACCTCCAGCATTGACATCTACCTACCTGCTGCACTGACCACCATCCTCCACTGGGGGCGCCAACACCACACAAAAGTCCTGGGACCCAGGGGAAGAGGACTCCGTGGAGCCTCCGGGCCACCCCCATCCCCCTAGTTTTGTATTTGTCTGTAGGTCCCACGTGGCCAGCATCCAATTATCCAAAACAAGCAAACTCCCTGGAGTTTATCAGGATATCGCTCACGTTTATTTTTGAACACTGCCTCTGTGAGCTGAACCCAGGGAGAGGCTGGGTTTTGCACCCATGTCAACTCCCACCCCATCGTCCTGTTCAGATCTCCATGCCTCATCTGCCCCAGTTGTGTTTCTCTGCACTCATCCAGGCCACTGCTGACATCCAACTCTGCTGACACCAGCCTCCCCAAATTCCTCTTCCTCCAAGGCCTACCCCATAGCCCTAGGAAGGCAAATGCAGCCTGTCCTGTCCTTTTGCTGTCCTTGCCAGACATGACTAATCAATCATGCCCTTGAGCTGGGCTCAGTGGCTCGCACCTGTAAGCTTCAGCCTATGAAGCAGCCAGGTCTAGGGATCGCAGCTCGAGTCCCGCCTGGGGCCCATAGCGAGACCTAGTCCCAGAAAAATAGCTGGGCGTGGTGGCGCGTGCCTGTCATCCCAGCTACCTGGGAAGCTAAGGCTGGAGACTGCTTGAGTCTGTGGTACCCCAGGCAACAAGAGCCTGCGGTTCCACGGGCAAAAATAGCAAGACCTAGTCTCAAAAAAAAAAAAAAAAAAAAAAATCATGCCCTTGATTCAAACCAACTTGGTCTCTGGCACAAATATGACCCTTCAAGAATTTCTGAGAATCACATGCACTGCATCCTCCATGGCTCATTAGTCCACCTCTTTTGCAAGAGTATGCTAATTAGGTTTCTGCATTTGTCTTGCCTACTCAGAGATCTTAAATTACAAGTCATTTCACAATACAGTCACTATCATGGTGATCATTTGATGTATAGACATACAAGTTGTTCTAAAAATAGAAAAAGAGCAAACAATTTTTCAAAGATTTAAAAAAATACAAGAAAAGAGAAAAAGAGGACAAGGCTCATTTAATACAGCTAGCACATGAACTGAATTCCACAACCAGATGACAGTCCTCAGAGCCAGAAAATGAAATTATATATCAATTCCATAATCACATATACAGACCTTATGACTTATCAATATGTATGATCACATTTGCAAAGCCCCTAAAAGTAAAAAAGTAACCCAATCGATATACTCCCACAAATTAAGGATAATTCAATAAGAGAACCTAGGAACAAAATAAAATACATTCATGGATTAAGAAATAAAAAACAAGCCAGGCAAGGCGGTGCCTGCTTGTAAGCAACAGCTTATGGGGCGCAGGGTGGTTGGGGGATCGCGGTTCGAGTCCCGCCTGGGGAAACACAGCAAGACCTAGTCCCTAAAAATAGCTGGGCGTGGTGGCATGTGCCTGTAATCCCAGCTACCTGGGAAGCTGGGGCTAGGGACTGCTTGAGTCTGTGGTACCACAGGCAACATGAGCCTGCGGTTCCACGGGACAAAAATAGTGAGACCCAGGCTCAAAAAAAAAAAAAAAAAAAAAAAAAAAAAAAAAAAAAAAAAAAAAAAAAGGAAACAAGCAAAAAACACAGCTAACTCAGTAGACAAAGGGAAAAAAAGCACTTGATAAATTTTATTACCTACTTATGATTGGGGGGAAAAATCACATAGGAAAACTAAGACTACATAGGAACATCTTTACTTGATAAAAGTTATAAACCAATAACCCAACAGCAAAGGTACTGAATGCAGAAACAGAGGCATTCCCTGCAATGTGAAGAACAAGGAAAGTTTGGGAGTTCTAGCTAACATCTTCCAAATAGTTTAGAATTCAGAATTTAATGGTTCACAGGTGATAAAGTGGTAGGAGGACCTCAGGGTAGACAATAATGCAAATTATGTATATATATATATGCAATCAATTAAAAAAATTAACTTAAAAAACAAAAAACCCAAAATAGGTTTTCAGTCTATTATTCCCTATTTATTATTATCCTGCTTTATAGTGTTACAATATGAATAATAAATGTATATAAACAAACATTTCTATGATAAGACTGGTTAAATAAAGCAAAATCAGCAAAAAAAAATTTTTTTTTTTTTTTTTGAGAGTAGGTCTTGCTATTTTTGCCTGTGGAACCGCAGGCTCTTATTGCCCGGGGCACCACAGACTCAAGCCATCCCCAGCCTCAGCTTCCCAGGTAGCTGGGATGACAGGCGCACGCCACCACACCCAGCTATTTTTTTGGAACTAGGTCTCGCTACGGGCCCCAGGAGGGACTCGAACCGCGATCCCTAGCCCCAGCTGCTTCATAGGCTGAAGCTTACAGGCACGAGCCACCGTGCCCGGCAATTTTTTTAATTAAAAATAAAAAATTTAGAATTTAAAGATGGAAGGTTGCTACCAAACTGCCACCATCTGTAGATAACCAAAAAATGGTAACAGAATCACAACCACAATTACAAAGCAAGCTAGAAAGTGGTCAGGTCCACAACTTAGAAAAATCAATGAAAAAAGAAAACGTAAATTGGCCACTTTCCTGCCTACAACACCCCTGCTTTCCCACCAGCACAGGCTGAAACCCAACAAAATTCACGCTCCTTTGGGGTGCGTGCGCGCTGCCTCTTCGCTTCAGTCCTGGCCCGAGTTCTCTGCTCACTGCTGCTGTTCATGAGCCGGCCCTGGCCTCAGGGCCTTGGCGCTGGCCAGTCCAGCTCTCCAAAGCACACTTGGCCTTATTTCCACGCAATCGGTTCTCACACGGTGGGTCGCAAGTACCATTCCTCCCAAAGGTCCACCTCTCCTAGTTTCAATCCCACGTGCTCCCTACGACCCCCTTGGCCCCATCACAAACAGTGCCTGGCGCACAGCTGGGGCCTGGGTGGGGACTGCTGATGCTGGGCCAGCTCAGTCACTCCTGGCACCCCGCTCCTCCCTCCCCAGTGGCAGCGGCCACCCCCCTCACCTCTCCGCAGGAGCCAGGCGAGGGCCCAGCCTGGGCCCCGGGACACAGCCAGGCGATGCAGGCGGCCCACCTGGGTGTCCGGGTCCCCCACAGAGCCCAGTTCCACCGGAAAGCGGGAGGACCCGGAGGGCATCTGTGGGCTCCGCCCTGGCATAGCTCCCGGGCTCAGCTAGGGGGTCTCATGTGGACACAAAGAAGCATAGGATTCTGCAGGCAGTAGAGACAGAACCAGCTTTGAGTAGCAGGCAGGGGGGCCACGAGGAAGGGTTCAGCGGGGTCCGACTTGGAGGGCGGCGTCTGATGGAGAAAAGGTGTGTTTCTGCAAGAGCTGCACATGCTCAGGTCAGGTGTCCGAGAGGTGAGCGGGTCCTAAGGAAATCGGGGTGCGCCTCCCTTCTCGGGTAGGGGTGTAAGGGCAGCAAGGAAGGTCCTGAGCCCAGGAAGGAGCCTGGAGCTTCTGGAAGAGGCTCTGAAGACAACCTACCGGCTGGGGAAGGAGGTTAGGTGCCAAGAAGTGGGGGTGGGGCGGTCTCAGGGCTGTGAGCCGCGTGTCCACAGTTGGCAATCTGGGGTCCAAGAACTGGAAAAGGGGCCTGAGTGCACTGATCGCAGCTGGAGGGAGAGGAGACCCCTCAAAGCGACAGGCGGTGAGGGGGTCAGAGGGTTGCAGGATCTACCGAGCTCTGGGGAAAGGTGGGCACCGGGCTGGGTCTAGGGGTAAGGGGGAGGGACTGCAGAGGGAAAAGGTCTGTTGGGGTCTGGGGCTCCAGGGATGGGTCTGAACTGGGGCACTCCTAGGGCCGTAGGCGGTGGGAGAAGGGACTAATATGGGGGTGGGGCGTGTGTGAGGGCCGGGGCTTGGGGCTTGGGGCGGTCCGAGGGCAGGTCTAAGGTTCTAAGACAGACCGAGTCCCGGCGACTTTGCGCCTACCGTTGGGCTGCGACAATGATCGCCACGCACGGATACGTGATCGCACGTGACGGGGCGCGCTGGCTGGGGGTGGGGGTGGGGAGACCTGGGCGCATGTGCGTCAGGGCCATGTCCCACCTGTGCTCAGCTTCCCTCCGGGGCGAGGCGGCCCTGTGGACCTGAGATGACCTGACAGAAGAGGTAGTGACCTGTGCCCCAGAGCTATGGCCGCAACCTACGGTTACCCCGCTTGTTTCTTTGTTTGTTTGTTGCTTTGAGACTAGGTCTCGCTCTTTTCGCCCATGGAACCGCAGGCTCACGTTGCCCGGGGTACCACAGACTCAAGCAATCCCCAGCCTCAGCTTCCCAGGTAGCTGGGATTACAGGCGCGCGCCACCACGCCCAGCTGTATTTTTTTGGAACTACGTCTCGCTACGGGCCCCGGGTGGGACTTGAACCGCGATCCCCCGTCCCAGCCACGCTCCACAGGCTAGGTGTTGACCTGAGACCTGTTTGCTCTGAGTTACCAAGCAGGGGGCACCTGGGAGAGGACGACGCCATTTCTGTCGGAGACTCGGCCTCCCAGGAGAGAAGGTTCTAGATCCAGATACCAGCCAGGGGGTGGGGGTGGGGGAAAGCCAGGAAATGGGGTGCCATAAAACCCCCAGAAATTGTCAACCACTCAGAGCAAAGGCCCCTCCCTCACTAGTGTTTAACTGTCTGTTTAAATCACTATAGGCTGGGTGCGGTGGCTCAAGCCTTTAATCCCAGCCTAGGAAAGGAGGCCGAGACTAGGAATAGCTTGAGTCTGCGGGTTTGAGACCTGCCCTGGGCAACATAGCAAGACAGTCTCAAAAAAATAGCTGGGTGTGGTGGTGGTGCGCGCCTGTAATCCTAGCTACTTGGGAGGCTGAGGCAGGGAATCGCCTGAGTCCGCAGAATCCCAGATCCTATCCGGGATCTGGACTACTCAGATCTGATCCAGGATCGGGACTACACCGGGCAATATAGCGAGACCTAGTCTTTAAATAAACAAACAAACAAACAAACAAACAAATAAATACCTATAAACAGCCAATGAGAGATGAGGTGTTGGTACAGCAGCAAGACTACCTTTCGCTCTGCCCACACAGATCAGCGCTCCCGTTTCCTTCTTTTGTCTACCATCTAGGCTTAAAAACTTTGTTGTCTTCCACGCCAAGGGAAAAGAGCATTGCTAGGAAGGGGACATCCAGCTTGCTGCCCGCCAGGGGTTGGTGAACGCAGGTGGCGTCAACCGAATCGCCCAGACCCTAGTGTCGTGAGGCGGAGGCGCTGACCCCACCCACTCCCCCTTGGACCCTTGTCCTTCTGGATAAACACCCCTGCCCTCTGCCAAAGAGCAGGACCCTGTTCTTCCAGGCACAAGTCTGCTGCCCGCCTCGCTTTGTCCATAAAATAAATGGCTTTCTCCTGTTCTCCTCCCCAAACTCTCTCCTTTTATTGACCAAGGGAAGCGAGGTGAGCATTCCCCTAACCCTGCAAGGATGTTTTCTTTGGGGCGTGATTCTCAGATTAGCGTCTGATCTAATCAAGGCGCTTCTTAAAGATGAAAGATTCCAGGCCGGGCACGGTGGCACATGCCTGTAGGTGGCAGCCTAGGAAGCCATGGCCAGGGCCAGTCATCGCACTTCGAGTCCCGCCGGGGGCACATAGCAAGACCTAGTCCCCACAAAATAGCTGAGTGTAGTGGTGCGCACCTGTATTCCCAGCTACCTGGGAAGCTGAGGCTGGGGATGGCTTGAGTCTGTGGTACCCTGGGCAACGAGAGCCTGCGGTTCCACAGGCAAAAATAACGAGACCTGGTCTCAAAAGAAAAAAGATCCCATCCCTGTCCTTGGGGTTTCTGCTTCCAGGCACATGGCTGACAAACCCAAATTTCCTGGCAACAGTCGGCTCTTTCTGGAGCCCAGCCAGCCTTCTTCACCCCGAAGCTGTCTAGGGGGCCCCAGCCCCCAGCCATCGTGTTAGCATACAAGCGACATCTCCCAGGGGCTAGGCTGTGGGCCGTACCAAACGTTGACTCCCCTTTCTACCACACACCAATCAGGCAGCTACACGCCAGAGGTGGTAGGTAGGACACTCACATGTATGTGCTTCAAATATTGCGGCGCTGAAACTTTCTGTGCCAGAAACTTCATTATCTGAGCCCAAAAAGACTGGTGTATAATACGCGTTAAGCCATGTCTATTTTATCTGCACACGTGTGTATATTATAGAACTCCCGACCTCCCTGTCCTTGGCCCCTGTGTGGTCTGTTGACACCCAGTGGAGGAAGTGAATGGGTGAATGGATCTCTTGGCTGCGTGTCTACATATCACAGGAGATCCCTGCAATCAGTAGGGAGCCAAGGCTGGCAAGGAGGGAGGTCGGCACCAGGGCCCAAAAAGTTCTTTCTGCCAAGGAGCAGGTGGAATCGATTTGTCCACTAGGCACTCTCCTGGCCGGGAGCGCGTGCCCCTTGCTTGTGATCAGGAGGTTCCTTAATGGACAAATGGACTCTCTCTGCTGCTTGGGTTAAAGAATCCTTTGGGCCCTGGGCCTGGCCTCTCCTCTTGCCAGCCTTGGCTCCCTACTACCTTCCTCTGACCAAGCCCACCTGCAGCTTGTGTAGTTTGGTGGGCTCAGGGCTCCTCCCACTCATTTGCATATCTCCTGAGCCAACTTTCAAGCTACAGCTGCAGGAAAGGTAGGAGCCACAAAGTCTAACACAGAGAAGTTTGTGGGGGTCTCTACTCTGCACATGTCACTGAGTTTCGACACGGATGGTGTTGACACCGGAACTGAACTGCAGCTCTCATTTTAATATACTCAGCTTTCCAGCCCATGAAATGGTTTGCTTTTCATCGTTTCTCTTTAAATCTCTCAGCAGCATTTTGTACATCTTAATGCACACGGTTTTACGTCCTTGATTACGTGTACCCAAAAATGTACCCTTTTGTACATTTCTGTACAATGTACTTTTAAAGTACATTTGTACGTGTACCCTTTTGGTGTTGTGGTGAAAGCAATTGTATTTTAATTACTTTTCGGATAGCTCATTTTCACTGTATAAAATTAGAACTACTTTATGTGTTCAGTTTTCTCCAATCTTTCTGATTGACAAGTTTTAATTGTGGAATACCTAAGATTCTATACACAAGTACATGTCACTTGGAAAAAGAACATTCTGGGTTTTCCTTTCCATTGCCCTGGGTTCTCTTTTACCTACTTTGAGTCTACTTCTTGTGCTTTAGGAAGGAACTGGCCACAACTTCCTGTGCTATGTGCAGACAGGGGGTTAATGCAGCTTCCTCTTCTATTACTGATATTAAAGTGAAACTTTTGGTCTTTCTCCTGTGAACATGATGTCTCCGGGTGATCTTTCCCTGAGTATTTAATATATAACTATAGCATTAGCTTCCTTTTAATAATTTAAACTGTCCCCATCACTCTGAGGATATTTCCTTCAGGATAATGTTTGATCCGGAGTTCCAGAAAACCAAACTCTCTCGGGTCAGCCATCTTTCAACGAATTCCTCCTCAGCACTGAGGTCATGGGGACTGTTTGGGGATTTATGTTGTTGACAGAATCACTGAGCGAAAGTCTGCATAGTTTCTCCTCCTTCCGGCCTGGATGGTGAAGGGCTGGGCCGGCTGCAGGGACGCCTGGCCTCCTCCCTTGCTGGAGCCACAGCCCCTCGTGTGCAGGGAGGGTGCGCTGACCCCCAGGGGTCAGGAGAAGAGCGACTTGCGTCCCTCTGTTGCTTCCTCCTCGTGGCAGGCGTTGGAGGGGCCTCTGGAAGGTGGCAACTCTGGCCGGGCCCCTGGAAGCCCAC
>PVHY01031533.1:0-12588 GCA_004024945.1 Uropsilus gracilis | reverse complement strand
CTGGACACTTTCAAGATGGCGGCTGATTGTTGAATCATCATGACTGGGTTCAAGGGGATGGTGCCTGTGCTTCTCACCTTTTATGGAAAAAACAAATACTGCCTTAGATAATCCTCCCACTGGTCCAACCACTGTGGAAAGCTGTGTGGAGGATCCTCAAACTATTGAAAATGGAACTACCATCAGATCCAGCAATCCCACTGCTAGGAATCTACCAAATCACCAAAACACTAATTCAAAAAAGACATCTGCACTTGGATGTTTATTTTTTTTCTTTTCTTTTTGAGACTTTGTCTCACTACTTTTGCCTGTGGAACCGCAGGCTCATGTTGCCCAGGGTACCACAGACTCAAGCAATTCCCAGACTCAGCTTCCCAGGTAGCTGGGATTACAGGCATGTGCCACCATGCCCAGTTTTTTTTTTGGGACTAGATCTCCCTATGTGCCCCTAGCAGGACTCGAACCGCGATCCCTGGCCCCGACCGCAGCTTCCGAGGCTGCCACTTACGGACACGTGCTACCATGCCCGGCCTTTGGATGTTTATTTCTATTTACAATAGCCAGGATATGGAAACAACACAAATGCTCCAAAACATATGAATGAGTCATAAAGTTGTGGTATATGTACACAATGGAATATTATTCATCAATCAAAAAAGACAAACATGTCATTCGCAGCAACATGGATGGTGCTAGAAGGAATCATGTTAGTGGAAATAAGCCAGAAAGAAAAAGAGAAATACGGGATGGTCTCACTTATATGAGGGATATAGGGAAATCAAACAAATGGACAAGAATAATTTAAAACTGTCAACAGAACTGAAGCATAGAGCAAGAGAGGAAGAGGAAAGAAAAATTGAGGGAGGGATGGGCACAAGAGATTAAGATGGTTCACAGGTGATAAGGTGGTGGGAGAACCTCAAGGTAGACAATGATGTAAAATATATACATGTACAATCAATTAAAAAAATAAAATTACCAAAAAAAAGCAGATGATCCTCCCACCCCTGTCCTACTCCCAGACCAACTTCACCTAGGGTTTATTGACCAGAGCTCACATCTACAGGAAGGCTGTGAAAATGAGCAGCTGCATGATTATCGTAAAAATCAACCATCATCTTTAATTTGAAGGTGGGTGGAAAATTTGTGTGTGTGTGTGTGTGTGTGTGTGTGTGTGCAGGAATCTAGAGGCCCTCTGTGTACATTGGGGGGCTCCACAGTGATGAAGGAAGGCATTTTCCTCCTCCCCTGCAACTGATACCAGGCAGGAGATGGGCAGCTGCTATGGTGGTCTCACTGAAACGGTCCAGTCACAGGACTGAAAAATAGTCCAATAAGACTTGAGAGTGAAGTACGCTGAGGGTGGATTTAAGCCAGAGTCAAAGGAAGCTTGGCTCCAGTCTCCAGCCCCCGAGAAAAAGCATGGTCTTGAGCCTCTGAAGTGTGCTTTCTAGTCTCCACAAGGTGTGGGCTCCAGCCTCTGAGAAGAACTGCTCCAGCTTCTGAGAGGAAGCGTAGTCTCCAGTCTCCAGAGCATGGTCTTGAGTCCCCAAAGCGTGTACTCTGGCCTCTGAGAACGGTCCCAGCCTTTAGAAAGACTTGCTCCAGTCTCCAGAGAAGCATGGTCTTGAGTCTCTGAAGTGTGCAGTCCAACCTTTGAGAAGAACTGTCCAGGCCTCCGAGAGAATTGCTCTGGTCCAGAGAGAGAAGAGAAGGCCTCCGTTCCTGGCCTCTGGAGAAGGAAGGAGACCAGCAGCCACATTCAGCAGTCAACTGACCGCTGAGGAAGAGAAGCCGAAGACTGTAGAGACCAGGCTTCCTCCGTCCTTGCTCTGACGCTGCCCGACAGGAGCATCAAAGGCCCTGGGCCTGGTGTCTCTCAGAGCTGTTTGTTGGTGGTGCGCTCCTGAGGGTCACTCCTGAGCACCACTGCTGTCCAGTGCTCCCGGTGACAGGTGACCAGTCCTCCAGTTGTCTGGTGGACACTAGCTGGGTGAGGTAGCTGGCCCCTCATGGCTGCATTTAGTTCTTCGTTTTCCCTTATAAAATAGACCTCATGCTTATTGGAGCCTGCAGTCTCTTGCAGTTGTGAAGAACCCACAGGCCTGTACGGGGCACTGTCCCTTAGTTCGGCTCTAGCCCCTGGCATTTGTCTTTGTCTTCCTGCTTAGTTTTGGTGCCCTGTTAGCACCCAGTCTCACAAGCTCAGCCTGCGTCCCTCACCTCAGTAAGCTGCTAATTATTGAGTTAAGATTCAAAGCTAGATACTGGCTCTTAGTCACTTCTGAATCCAGCCAAATACCATCTGGAACTGGGTGCCAAGGAGGGAGACAAATACCAAGGGCTACTGCCGAATCGAGGGGTAGTGCCCGATAGAGGACAGATCACGGGGTTCTTACCCATGCACACAATTGCAAGAGTGCTCAGACCCCAACAACCATGAGGCTTATTTTACAAAAGAAAACAAAGAGCTTAATGCAGCCACAAGAGATCGGCTTACCCAGTTAGTGTCTACCAGACAAGTGGAGTGCAGGTCACAGGTCACCAGGAGTGCTGGACAGGAGGGATACTCAGGAGTGGTCACCAAGAGTGCTGGAGCAGTTGTAGTGGTCACCACCAGTCACCAGGAATGCTGAACGGTAGTGATGGCCACTACTGGCCACCCAGAGGTGATATCACAGACACCAAGTATTAGTGAAGCCGTGACCCCAATATGGGCAGTGTATTTGTTCATAAAACTTAGGCTTTGCCTAAGTTAGCTAAGTTAGCTGGGTCTGCAAAACATAAGAGGTAAAGGAGGCCTAAACAGGAAGGGTGTCTC
The DNA here is from genome assembly GCA_004024945.1 of Uropsilus gracilis. NCBI lineage: Eukaryota > Metazoa > Chordata > Mammalia > Eulipotyphla > Talpidae > Uropsilus > Uropsilus gracilis. The sequence goes on along the minus strand of PVHY01031533.1, from coordinate 9,767 downwards.
CAGCCAGCCCCGACATAATTTAAGGTCTGGAGGGGGAGGTTAAGGATTGAAGTTGAGTCAAGAAGACCCCAACAAAAGTGGCTCACAGCCTGTCTCTTTCTGGACTGTGGCCCCCAGTTTATTTTGCACCAGATTTCTATAGTCACCAACAATCAACAACAGAAGGGTTTCACCTGAAACTTCTCAAGTCATGGCCAAACCTACTCCACCTGAAGGTGGTATTCCAGTTAAGCAAACATTCACCAGCTTTATCAAGGCAGGCGGATAATGAGAGCTCCCCACAGAAGGGTACTTTTACTTTGTTGCAAATTACAGGTGTGGACCCTGGAGGAGAGAATGTATCACCTGGAGATACTCTCCTCCAGGGTCCACACCTGTACCTAAGGCAATTGGATCCTTCGGCTTTTAGGAGGAAGAAAAAAAAGAGAGGGATAAAAAGGCAAGTAGCAGAGACTAGAGAGACAGACTTTTGGGGAGAGGAGAAATGAGAATGGCAGGTGGGTAAAGAGTAGCATGAGTGAGCAGGCTGGGCAGAAGCCCTCTGGAAGAGTGAGCTGGTGGTGGCAAGGAACCATGGTGATCGGTAGAAGAGTGGCCAGTGTGGAGAGTGTGGCGCCGCAGCAAGGCAGTATAGTGAGCTGGTACCTAGAGCTGGCCAGAGATTTGGAAAACTGATTTGTGCATCAGCAATTGTGGAAAAGTTTGAAGTATTTTGGAGAAGCGGAGCAGCTCAGAACACTGGAGAGAGAAGAAGAAAAGAGAAGATGCCAGAGAAAGACTGGACTTTGCAAAAATGCTTGCCTCTGAGGTTTGGAGGGGCAAAGGGGTACCATCTTGGACTGTGTTTGGGACTTTTTTTGTCACCATTTAGTGACAGGGGTAAGGTAACTGGCCACTTGTGGCTTTGAAAACTTTTTTTTGGCCTGTTGAATGCCACTGTTTTTTTTTTTTTTTTTTTTAAATGAGACTAGGTCTCGCTATTTTTGCCTGTGGAACCGCAGGCTCTTGTTGCCCGGGGTACCACGGACTCAAGCAATCCCCAGCCTCAGCTTCCCAGGTAGCTGGGATTACAGGCATGCGCCACCATGCCCAGCTATATTTTTTTGGAACTAGGTCTCGCTACGAGCCCCTGGCGGGACTCGAACCGCGATCCCTAGCCCCAGGCCGCTTCATAGGCTGAAGCTTACAGGCATGAGCTACGGTGCCCGGCCTTTGAATGCCACCGTTAATAAAACCCTGTTGTTGAACTGTGTTTGAGTGGCAACTGCCACTCACGGGTGGTACGAACCTGGGGGAACCTGGGTGGCAGAAGACACATTTTAAATGTGGCTTGTTGGCTGGTGGCTTCTGCCCTTTTTTGATATCATTAGCAGCTTTTTGTGAGTTGTTGGACTGTGCCACCAACAAACAGCTCTTAGAGACACCAGGCCCAGGGGCTAAGGTGCTCCTGTCAGGCAAAGTCAGAGGCACGACTAGAGGCCCAGTGTCTGCAAAGGTCTAGGCTTTTCTTACTCAGCAGCCGGCTGCTGGATGCATCAACTGGTTTCTCTTCCTTCTTTAGAGGCCAGGAACAGAGGCTTTTGCTTCTCCCTCAGGGCTGGAACCTCCCTCAGAAGCTCAAACAGAGACCTCTTGCTCTCTTAGGTCCCTCCCACCTTGGCTTGTCCTTTTTGTCTGCCCTTTCCCCACTTCTTGCTTCTTCTCATGGGTCTTTACCTCAGACCCCGCCCACCAGGGCCTTTTGGCTTCCATACAGTTTCCAACTGCGTTCCTCCCCTGTATTACCAGTAGCTTCACTGAATCAAAATATGACACATACCATGAGTACCATAAGATGGAGACATTTTATTCATAAGATTACAAGTATAAGATGGCTGCTTATTACATATGACCCTGTAAGTGATAATCTTCTTGAGCTTCACTTTGAACAAACCCACAATCCAGGATATAGCAGCAGTTAAACGTCAGCATTTGAGAGAGGAAGACCAGGAAAGATGTGAGTAGAGACAGGCCCTGACTTTCAGGAAGAGGCTCACTTGAAGGTCACCTGGTTTTGCAAGGCTTCCAGTTCACAGGGTGACTGCCTTTGAGGAAGGCATTGCCCCCAGTTGTCCACTCTGTTCCCAGCCTTTGGTAGAACCCTTGAGTTTCAGGAGACCCCCGTGGAGAGCACTGGAGGACAACTTGGTGACTGGGACTTCTTGAGGTTCTTCTGTGTCACACCAGGGCACGTGTTGCCATTAAAACATGTTGAAAATCAACTGTGTGTCTCTGAACCCTGTTGTGGTGGGTTTGTGTACAACTTCTGTGCCCCCCAGAGACTCCTTGCATTCTGTGGGGGTGGGACCGTAGACCTATCCAGCTGTGATAGCTGCTGTTTCTCAAGGAAAGGGAAGAATGACTCACATTCACCCAGAGAACTTCATGGCCTCTCACCCCTCTCCCTACCCCCCTTCCTCACCTCTCCCCCTACCCCCAACCTCCTTGTGGGTTCAGGGAATGAGGCTATTTCTGTCCTGGTTTCAAAGGGTGGCAATGTACTCTGGTTCCAGCCAGAGTGACAGCACTCAGCAACTCCCACCAACAGAGGTTTGTGGGTGGGGCTGCCTACTCCAGAGCCCTGGGTGGCATTCACCTCAGGGACCCTCAAGGGTAGGGTATTGAGCTAAAGAGTCTGAAATCTAATGGGACGTGCCTTGCCAGGTTTTGGACTTTACTTCGGGCCCATCACCCCTTATCCTTTCCATTTCTCCTTTCTGGAATGGGAATGTCTACCCGCGGTTCGTCTTACCGCTGCATTTTGGAAGCACAGAGTTGCTTGATTTCACAGGTTTACAGCCAGAATGATTCTCACCTGGGCCTGATTGAAATGATATTTACGTGAGCTTTAGACTCTAGGGTCTAGAACTGGTGCTGGAGAGTTAAGATTTTGGGGGTGGTTGGGGTGGAATGAATGCATTTTGTATGTGAGGATAGTAATTTTGGAGGATTAGGGGCAGAATGGTATGGACTTGAGTCCCCCAGTTCCTATGATGTCCTGACTCCCATTATGACCATATTTGAAGACAGACCCTTTAGGAGGGTCATTAAGGTTAAGTATCTAATAGGGGTGTGGCCTTAGAAGAAGTGAGACCACCATCTCTCCCTGCTCCACATCTCCCCTCGCACCAGGAGGACATAATGCGAAGACCATGTGTGAGTTAGGAAGAGCAGATAACAGACCAAGTGCCACAGTTGCTCTAGAACAGGAGACACACAGATCTGCCATTGAAGAAGCCCCTCTGTGGCATTTTGCTATGGCTGTCTGAGAGAGCAGAGGTGTGGTGTGGCTGCAGCTGGTAGTCTCCTTAAGCCTGCCTTGTTCCAAACATTCTGCAGATGCTACCAGAACCTTTCTAGGGCAGGCATTCAAAGCAGTGGTGGGTATCACCCAGTCAGTTCCCCAGGACTGGACAGAAGACATTTTGCTGTCCTGCCATAGTTGCAACAAAAACCTCATAGAGTTGACTTTTTCATTTGTTTTATTAGCATCAATATATACAAAGTGGAAAATGATTAAATTTCATTATTCTAGCTTAGAAAGTTTGTTTTGCTTTTTTGATTCTATTTGGGGATAAGATGAAAATGAAAATTTCCCAGGAGAAAGCCTGCAGTTGGGGGTGTTGAGCGGCTCCCTAACACCTGTCCTGCAGTGGCCACCATGCCTACAGAGGCGTGGGGTAGTCACCGCTCCTGGTTTGCTCCACAGAAAGGCCCTCTTTACCCAGGACTCACGCCTTGGCCTGCACCTCCCTATACACTGGCCATATCACTTCCTCCTCTACCACTGTCTAGGTTAGGGAGCCATTTTCCTTCCCACTAGGCTGCTTGGCAGTTTTCAAAGCTAGCAGCTCTGCAAGGAGCTGGTTTCAAAAGCTCACGTTGAAAGCATCTATGCAAGTAAGTTCAGATGGTCAGCTGGTAGTGACCAGAATACTTATGTGGGCTAAACAATTCTACTACCCCTTCTTCCCCCAAAAAGCAAAAGAATGAGCTTCAAGCTGAGGAGGGTCGAGTGTGTGCATTTTTAAAGCACAGGGTGGTAGCTGACAGATACAGCTTAGAAGAATTAGCATGTAACACACGCCATCACATGCGTTCTGGGAAGCCTGAACTCTGTAAATGCATTTCTTCACTGTTTCAAAAACAAAGAGTGGCTTGTAGGAAGGTTCAGTCCATTCTCGAGTTTCTCGAGTGTATCCTGTTCAAAAATATTTAATCCCAATGGGTTTTCATATTGATCTTATAAAAACAGACATATAGGAACTGAAAGGAGATACCTGGTACATTTTTGGCACTATTATTATTATTTTAACCTTTACATATTACAAATACACATTCAGATATTTTAAAAAGAAAAATAGACACCAACCTGTCTTTTCAATCACTGTACATTGTTGATCTGGCATATCCGTCTCTAGGCTAAAACAAACTTTGAAAACATGGTTACAGGTGCTGTACTACTCAGACAGAACTAAGACACTGGTATCCTGAAAAGAAAAAACCAATACCTCTTTACATCTCTTTGATAGCCCGTAAAAATTCTGGCCAGTTTTAGGGAACAAGGTTAGAATAAAGATTTTATATTCAGTCAGTCTTTATGGAAGGCAAATGGTTAGTTTTCACGTAACCATAGTATGTCCTAGAATCAATGTCATTAGCTAGGTGAGGTGGTGTATGCCTGCAATCCCAGCTACCTGGGAGGCTGAGGCTAGGGATCACTTGAGTTTGTGGGTTCAGAGTTACCCCGGGCAAAATAGTGAGACCTAGTCTCGAAAAAAAAAAAAAACAAAACATCAAATGTCATTAATAAGAGTTTTTCATTCCAGATGACCCAGGGATAGGGTTAGAATAAAAAAATCAAAGAATCAAATGGAAATAAAAGGAAATATTAGATTCTGCCAATTTTAGGCAAAACAAAACAAAACAAAACCACTGATATTTTTGGTCTTTCTCCAACATGGTGGTGTTCACTAAAGGTCTGGAGAAATTCTCCTTGTGTTCTTTTGTAACACAGGATGGTTTTTTTGGGTGCCTAAAAAGCAGCCTTACCGATCTCTTGCCTCAAGGAGTATGCATTAGAGCAGGGTTCTCACACTCCCGGATGTAATTTCCAAGTTCCTGGTCAAGAGAAGTGTGTAAACAAAGTCAGTTGCTATCCCACTTGAAATGTGTCCTAAACAAGCTCAAGTATGGATGCCAGTCATTCTGCAGTGGCCAGGCAGTAAGAAGGTCTTTCTGGGTTGAAAACCATCTTCTGTGGTGAGAGGGTGCCCAAGGGGGCTCAAGGTCATCCCTGCCTGGCATCCCTGGGTGGTCCCAGGAGGGGCCAATGTACTCCTTCCAGTATCCTTGTCCCACCTCTTCTTTATACCTGGGTTTCAAAAAGAATCTCCCAGAGACTCACATACTCCCCTGTCCCACTAGGTTGGAATGAAAGTATCCCAAGAGCCTCAGGATGCTCATGTGATAGAGGTGCCATGAACTCCTGGCCTAAAATCTCCCTCTCCTCATTGGTGTCTGAATCATAGGATGCAGGTTCTGTTAGGGGGCTGTGGCCCCCAGTACTGGTGCTGATGCATTAAAATAACTGTTGTTAGCATTGGTGGGTGGAGACTTGGAGAAGGGAAGTTAAGCCTTCTCTCGAGAAAAGAGGATTAAAGGATCAGGGAGGGGACAGACAATAGGACAGAGAAGAGAACAGAGAAGGGAAGAGAGAAGAGAACAGAGAGGACTGAGAAGAAAAGAGCAGAGAGGAGCAGCAGGGAGGCTGGAGGCCTCAAAGCTGCCACTGCCCTGTGGGGCATCAGGACAGGGAAGGAAGCCAAGCTGTGGGCTTCCATTCCCAGCCTGGGCCGGTGAGGAGCCTGGGGAAGCATGTTAGAGAAACTTGTGACCTGTGTGAGCTGTCTGGGAAACGTGGTACTTGAAAACTTGGTTTAATTTTGAAACTGCGAAGCTTGGAAGTCTTCTGGAGAACTGAGGAGAGTTTGCTGTGTTGCTGTTTCCAACGTGAGACGTCTGAAGTGTTTGCTGTTGCTGTACCAAGTAAGTTTTGCTGATGCCGGGGCCACTTTGGAGCTGGAGCTGAAAGAATGCCGGAGCTGTGCCTTTTGGAGAAGGATTGACGAATCCATCTTGCAACGACACCATCTTGGCTTCTTCTGGCTTAGAGTGAGTGGAGCTGTCTTTGAAGGAGTGGCGACACCATGTTAACTCTTTCATCCAGCTTAAGGTGGAGGACTCGCCATTTTGTGGATGCATATGGTTGCCACAGCCATGTTCTCTTTGGACTAGAGACTGAACTGTGTGGTAAGATTAGCAAAGGGGGTTTCTTTGTAGCCCTCAGTGACTCTTGTCCAATTTGTCTTTCAATAAGTAAATTTGTTTTTGCCTCCCTCTTAAGGTTTATGTGGTCTTGCTACTACATGCGCAGGCTGGGAAGAACCTGGTGTGTGGCTGGCCTTAAAGGGCCAGCTGATACCCTTTGTAGGTTTGGGTAAACACCCCATTTTGTTTGTTTTTCTCACCTGATTTCAGTTTCACTGTGGGATTCACACCCCTCTTTCTCTTCCTCTGCATCTCTCTAGGCAGCATCCACACTGCCTCTCAGTATCTAGGCAAAGCTTCGGAGAGTATTCGGGGCATCATCCTCCCCTAGACCCCCATAAATACTGGATTGCAAGTCTATTCTGAAGGTGACACCTTTTACAGAAGCAACGCACTTGCATCTCCCCTGTTTGGGGGCTCAGGCCTTCCAGCACCCCAGGGGAAAAACAGCTCCCCCCTGGATTTCAGGGTGTGGTTCCTTCCTGCCAATATTAAGCCCCCTGGCTCTGTGGGGGCTGGCCACTGCTGCTGGTCTGTCCCACTGAGGGAGGGTGACCTTGCTGAACGAGGTGACCTGGTGAGCTGCTCTTTTATCATTGATGGAATGTCAAAGAAAAGAACATGTTATGAGCTCAGTTCTTCACCCAGTGTTCCCCCTGACCAAGTTCTTCATTCTAACGCTCAGATCTCTCATCCTTTCTGAGAAGTTTTCTTTGTCACCTGCCATCTTTATAGAAAGAAAAGATTTTCTTATTTTGTCAGCAACCGGTGAGGCCAGGGTGGTGGCTGAGAGTGCTTAGGTAATACCTTCAGATGCCTTTGGACAGAAGGGGTGAAGGGGGATGGGAGATGTAGGGGGTGGGGGGGGCATATCAAGACCTTCCAGAAGCTTGGGAAATTGGAAGAGAGGGTACACTGGGGTTTGGGAGTAGACCTGCTTAAGAATCCATGCTAAATTCCAGCCCAAGTTAGTCCAACAAGGATACAAGGAATACCCTTTCCAACCTTATCTTGGGACTTAGATTTGTACTACAAACACCATGGGCATGGATCCTGAAGATGCATGCAACTGATGCAGCTGTAGGTGTTGTTAATGGGAGAAACTCAAATTTTTTTTTTAACTCTCTGCTGCTGTGTTTACCATTTTGTAGGTCTTCCACCTGCCTTCAGAACTGAGGCCATCACATGAACTTGGCTGCATCCAACCATACCTATTTCAATTTTAAATAGAATAAATACAGTGAAGAAAACAGTGAATCTTGAATAAAGAGTCTAAAGAAAAGACAGCAGACACTCTGGGGTTCCTATCAAATGCCACATGATCTCTGGATGAATTCTTGAGGAGGTTGTCGTTGAGTTCCTGTCTGCCAGTTCCCTTCTCAGCTGTAGCTCTCTTTAGATGGACACCTCGTACTCTCTGGTTTCCTGCAAGAGACAAGCACAGGCATGTTAACTTTGCCTGGCAGAACAGGACAGTAAGTGTCCTAGTGCCTTACCTCTCCCAGTCTCCAGGACTCTAGCACCTTTCCTTTCTGACCTGGACTTGCTTTTATCGATGGGTTATTGATAGGATCAATGGGTTCGGTGACCTATTGGTCAGAAGTTAGGTCACGAGAGGGATGTTCAAGTGCTCCTGTGCTCCTGCGTGCCCTCCCCATCTTCTGCAGACGAGCATGTCATGCTAGCCCTTTGGGCAGCAGGAGGATGAAATACAGGGAGTCTCTGAGCCAACAGCTAGCCAGCCCAGGCCTGTGAGTCAACATGGGGCTAACACCCAGCTGAGCCGGGCTTAAAACACCATCACTTGACCTGTCACAGATTTCTACTTGCGTCGTCTGCAGGGCTGGAGAAACTCCTGGTCCCGGAGAAATTCCTGGTCTAGAGTTTTGTGTGAGACTCCCTCCTTTGCCAATCAGTGAGGGCAGAAAGCCACAGAGATATAACTGTGGCCCCATGGCAGAGAGGAGAGGAGCTGGACCAACCACCTGGGGAAGTCTGTCCCCAGCAGGGAATGCCTATGCCACTGGCTAGGAGTTGGGCTTCCAAACCAAGACATAAGAACTACACTGCCTGTAAGCGACAGTTCACGGAGTCGTGGCTGGGTCTGGGGATCGCAGTTCGAGTCCTGCCCAGGGCAACACAGCGAGACCTAGTGCCCCCACAAAAAAATAGCTGGGCGTGGTGGTATGCACCTGTAATCCTAGCTACCTGGGAAGCTGAGGCTGGAGGTTGCTTGAGTCCACGGTACCACCGGCAACATGAGCCTATGGTTCCATGGGCAAAAATAGTGAGACCTCGTCTCAAAAAAAAAAAAAAAAAAAAGAACTACACAGCACACAAGCAGCACCACATACCACATGACAGACAGCAGAAAGGATCCTGGAAAAGCACACTGCGCCTTTGCCTGACGTGCTCGGCCTGACTATCTGCCTCAGTCACTCCTGGAGATTCAAGCAGCCTAGTCTGCTGCTGTCCGGAGTGCAAGTAATAAAGGAATAAAGGAGCCGGGAATAAAGGACATAGTTCCAGAGAAAGAAAAGACCAGTGGGCCAAACATGGACCAGTGACTTACAGTGCGAGGAGTTGGGGTGACTAGAGGGGGAAAGCGGGAATGGGGGAAGAGGATGTTGGGGATAAGGATACAAAGTGGAAGGGAGGGCCATACCTAAGGGGAACAACAACCATATGAATATGACCAATATTGTATGGAAATTACAAAATAAAAAAAATAAATAAAACACGGCCACAGATGGAGGAGTAAATCAGTAGTTGATGTGTTAAGCAAATGATCTTTGGGATTTGTTGGTGTTGCTATTGTTGCTATAACAATAGGTAAGGTCACTCTAGTCATAAGTAGCCGAGAGACACTATACTAACAAGTATTAATAAGATGTAGTCTCTCAGTTACTAGTTTTTCATTGGCTGACCTTATTTTAAGATTTGAAAACAGATTAAGAAGAAGGCCAAGTAACACAACCTCTTCTTGAACCAGTGCTGTATCTATAAGGATGACGACAGGTAGGTGGCAATAGGTACAGCTTCTCTTATATTTATGGAATTTGTGGAACATACTCCAGGTCCCTGTGACAGAGGGGCAGGAAGGGAGAAGTCACGGGCTTTGTTCCAGAAGAGGCCACTGTTCCTCTCAGACCCTGGCGAAGAGGTGATGACATGCTCCACCATGAACTGCATGGGTTGTGGTTGATTGTGTAAAGTTCCCTCCAGACTTCCCATTCCTCGTATTTGCTCTTGGCTCTCTGAATGAGCTCGCCTTTCTGCCTTCAATGTCAGGTCAGTCCACCTACCTTTACCTTACATATCCTGGCCTCACTATCTCCTTTCTTTCTTCCCTTCGTTCTTTCTTCCCTTCGTTCTTTCTTTCCTTTGTTCTTTCTTTC